>JAXQQM020082069.1:0-19491 GCA_034641835.2 Pinus albicaulis
GCCAATGCCAACCTGGAGAGAGTCAAAACCCCACTCCTCAAACGCATCATCCACTGTAAGCAAACAGTTCCACAGCCCATCATTCAAGCAGAGTTTGGTGTCCACCCATTTAGCCTCAAGATCATTTTTTGTTTGGTTTCTTTCCTTCATAAAGTCTGATCTTTCAAAGACTTGAACACTAGGAGAAAGAGGTATCCTTATCTTGCTCTTTGCTCATCAGAGGCTCTTGCCTCAAATGCCTCCCGCCCTCCCCCCTCCTTCCCCTTCTCCAACCACTAACTATCTCCCCAGAGCACCTTCCCCCATTCAGTTTCTCTCCCTTAATGTGTCGAGCCATCTCTTGCCAACTCGACAAGTATTGAACCAGGCTATTGCAGAGGATACTTAGAGATCGTACATTCAGGTCACTTTGACCTCACCTGCAACGAGCTTGGGCTCAAAAATGTACTTCTATCTAGAGCACTTTTTAGATTTGCAAGAGGGCATCATAGTCTGCCCCCCTTTTGTGTTGGTTCTCATAGACTCCAGATAGAGACGAACCACTATATACCATAACAGGATAGGATTTGTTAATTGTGTCACCTACAGGAGCCAGCGATAGAGATGCACCTCATTTTCAGATGCGCCCTATTGACCACTCAATGTCAACTACCCTATCGCAAAATACATTTTTTCAAAGTATTCCATCATTTTCGAGCAATCAAACATCCAAAGGTCATCGTCATCCATCGGCAATTTGTCATAGTTTGTAAATCCAAATTTGGCAGCCCTGCATGGCCCATTTAAAAATGTTGCAGTGTGATGAAGTCTAAAGCCATGTAACACAACTAGGTAGCTTAAGAATTTTATCAAAGAGTTTCACTCTAGGGAGTTTTTTTTTCTCAGCTAATTATTTTTGTTTTTTAACTGCAAATAATTGGTTGAGTTTTTCTCCCAAACATACCCCAAAGCTAGAGTGGGGCTTGATGGTGAAGTCTTAAGTGAGTCCTAAGTGTATAGAGTCCATCTAAAATGTCATACTAGATCATGTCTAAAGTTTCGCAAATTTTGGTTATGTCTAAGGGTCAATTTTAATTGTCAAATTTCCCCTTTTAAACGGGATTTTTATGTAATATTTGATGTAAAAGATGTAAAATGTGTTGTCTACAGAAGTTATAGGTAGTATGAGTAATCATAATTAGACCTCATCACCTAAACTTTTATTTAGAAACACTATTGAGGGTGGAAAAATATGTTTGAACCCCTCAAGTCATTATTTTTATTTTCCGTCCTAAAAATGGCAAAATAATTAGCCAGAAATTGGCCAAGAAATTAAAATGAGAGAAAAAATAAAATTCTCTCCAAGAGAAAAATATGTAAAAAGGCTGTGCACTTTCCCAAGGAAGGAATCAAGGAAAAAAGTTGGAGAATATCCCTGAAATAAGCAAGGAAAAATCCCACAAAAAATTTGATTGGTCCAAAAGGAATTTATTCCCAAGAATAATCGTTTTTTTGCGGAAAATCGAATTGGTGGAACAAAGTGGTTAAGTGAATGGGGATTTTTTTAGGAGAAAAATTCGAGAAAAAAAAAGGACCAAAATCAAAGTCATTTTCAAAGGAATTCGAATTTCCTCCTCTAGATCAAGGGACGAGATTATTTTGGAATGGATCAAGCATTCAACTAGCCGGGATCAAGTCAATTTTGTGCAACTAGCCGTTTGCACTTGGAGAAAGATATAGAACTCTCATTTTTTCTATATAAGGAAGCTTTTAGCTCCCATTTGTAATTTTGATCTTCAGATTAAAAGGCAACCTCTTGGCTAAGAAAGTTCTATGTACTTTTTCATTTTTGAGCAATAATGCAAAAGTCTTTGGGGGCAAAAGCTATGGTGTTATTCTTTAGTGTTTTATGGTAATATTTTTATGAATATGTTCCTAATGCTCTACTAGTTTTAAACTATTGTCATTTCACTAGCGAGTTGTGGATTAAATATTTCAACAGGTATCTTGCATTAGTTATCGGGTTTAGAGAAACATTTTAATTCAATTGATCTAGCATGTATCTCTAGATCTTGAGACTTATTTTTTTATCTAACCTCTATTGATCTAACAACTTCATCTTAAGTGTGTATAGATCTCTCTAATATTTAGATCTTGGGTGTGAGGGAAAGACTTTGGTTGGACTAGCCAACTCCCACGACATAGAAGTTGAAGAACCCATAGTTTGTGGGTCAAAGACTTATCTAACAATTATATTTTGCAGGGGTTTCCTGGCCTTCGCTTGTGATTATACTTATCTTCAGTTTATTTTCTCAATACTATTGTGCTATATTGAATAGATCAGCTAACATAAAACTTGTATTTTCATAGATTTGTATATGTTGTGATTTTTTTGTGAAAATTTACTAACCCTTGTACATATCTAACCTTGTAATATAATTTTGTTCATCTTGTATACTATTTTTGGGCTTTGTTTTATTTTTTTTCTCTTGCAGATCTGAAGAGAAAGACAACGGTTTTACTTGGGTAAATTTTTATTTAGTTTGTAGGTGGAAGACAAAGATCGAATTTTGTTTGTGGTTCTAAAACCCCATCCAACCCTCCTCTGCTACATAAGTCCTAGCCGCAAGAGTTTGGAGTAGATTAAGCTCGAATCTAGCAATACCCTTTTTGGGAGCTCTTAAAATTAATTTTCAATTTTTTTTGGGAAGGTCGAGAGCCTTGGAGGCCTCCTTCTCTAACCTTCAAGCTTTTTCTAAGGCCTGAAATCTATTCACAATTTTATTTTGAAGAGGGTCGTAAGGGTTTTTGGCCCTTCTCATCCAAGGCTGAGAGCTTGAGAAACCTTGATTTTATTTTTTAAAGTGAGTTCTGCAGGGTTTTGAAATTTAAAAATTTCATCAAAATCTTAAAGCATTTTTCAAATCTATTTGAGGTCTTAACGAAATTTGTTTTGCAGCTTAAATAAATAAATAAAAATTGGTGTAGCTCTAATACTAATCTTTGCAGGGCTGCAAGGAGATTATGGAAGCCAAGAAGGCTTGTGTGAAAATTTCGTAAACTCAAGATCCTACTGCAACAACTGATGGAAAGCCTTCTATTTGTTATTTACTTAACAAATTATTTATTGTGTTCTACAAGTAAATATCGAAATCCATTCACTACAGCCTACACAATTAAACTGCGGAAAATATACAAGTACGGAAACAAATCTGAACACACATAGATCACACAACCATTCGACACAATTATTTTTGAACTAATGACCCCAGAAAAACCCAATGCAGGAAAACCGGTGCAGCCGATCTGAGGGTTTGTATATTATGCAATAAATATTCCGAGTACAAATCTATGATTGACACACTGTCAAATCATACAGAGAAACTGACAGAAGAGATCTTGTGAGACAAAGTTCACCCCTATTGAGATTTTGGGGTGTTGGGGTAGCATCGGATGTGCTCTAGCTCCAAGACTTTGTGGAGGGAATAGAGTACATCAAATCTCCAAGACCCGGAAATCGTTTTAAGAAATTCTATCCAGTATAAGAGATTTTTAATTAATTAATCTTTTTAATTAAGGACCCTAAGTCTAACTTAGGAAAATTAAAAGATTAAAGGTAATTAAATTAAACAGGTGATGAGAATGACTTAAGTAACGTGGATCAAGCATCTTCTAATCTTAGTTGTCGATTCAAGATTAGATCACGGTTGTTGATGTTTCAACGAAAAAAGTATAGGAAGAGGGATTGGGGTCAGTTGGAGGGCACACACAGTGGCAGAGCACTGAAACTAAGCTGGAATTGTAGGGTGTGATTTGCTAAGAATTTCAAAAGTGTTTTAGCTACAACGAGGGGCGGTATTGGCGAGAGGGATGGTCTAGTCCCAGGCCAAGAGTGCAACGAGGGTAGAGAAGCAGCAGACCAGAGCAGCGCAAAGGAAGCAACAGCTACACAGAGCAGCCAAGAGCCCAGCAGGGGCAGCACAGAGGCAGCAGGAGGCCAGGAGGGCTGATGCAGTACCAAGAGTGTTGACGCGGTCCCAAGAGAATTGACGCAGGAACAGCCAGGATAGCACTGGGGCAACGTAACCCAGTCTGGGGTGACGCAGGCCCTTCCTGAGCAGCATAGAGGCTGACACAGGCCAGCAGGGCTGATGCGAGGGCTTCAGAGCAGCGCTGGGGTTTCTAGAGGCCGGAAAAGGCTGAGTTCTGTAAATCTCGTTTGAGGGTGTGAATCAGTCAGTTTTCTATCTCTAGAATAGAGGTATTGCTGCAATTTTTATTTCTCTGTCGGGTTAGCCAGTTTGGTGCCCAAATCTGTTGTACTTAGATTCTGCTTAATAATAAAAACCCTCCAGCAGCCAGAAGACCGGTTTTCCCGCATTGGGTTTTTCCGTGGACAGTTGTCCATAAAATCCTTGTGTGTCACTTTTTCATTGTGCATGTTATTCAGTTTAGATCTGTATGTGTAGGTTTTTAATATGGTTGTTAATGCTGAAGATTTCAAATTAATAACTTAAGTAAGTAGGAGAAGTAAATCACGAACTTAACAATAGGGTTTATGTTTAAGTATATTCGGAAATTTTCACATGGTATCAGAGCCAGGTTGCAGGTCTAGCTGGATCTCCAACAAGAAGGCTGAAGAATCTGTGTTGCAGAAAGCAACAGAGAAAGTAGCGGCAGCAACAGATAACACGGAGAGAGCAGCGCAGCAGCAAAGGGACGCAAAGGCAGCAGAGCCATGCAGAGGCAACGCAGTATTTGTTGTGCAGAGTGTCGTGAACCGGAAGCTGAGCTGCAGACCTTCAGCAGTTGTTGGTGGGGTGAAAATTCTGTTAGTGCAAAATTTAGCCTAAGTTAAGTTGACAAAGAGCGGGAGGAGAACAGCATCTCAGTAGATTTCCTGCCAAGAAATCTGAAGATCGATCGGAGAATAGAAGAGAGTTGATTCATTGTGTTTGGTACACTTCCAAGAGAGGGAGTTAGTTTTCAGAGGGAGCAGAGGGTGCCTTTCTCGCCAAGGACCCTAGATCTAAGTCTCTAATATAGAGAGGAGGATCAGTTCCGACAAACTTCTGAGCAGATGGCGCCACATGGACTGCGTGATCAGGATAGGTTGGACGGCCTGTCCAACTTTGCAATCTATAAAGACAAAATCCTGGTAATCCTGGAGGCATACGGCATAAGGGACCATGCAGAGAAAGTCTTGGCTATGTCGACCGATGCAAAACTCCTGGAGAAGCACAATGACGCAGCGGCACATGCCAAGCGCTTCATTATGGACAGGGTCAAAGATCATGTGGTACCTCACATATCCGAGAAGGCAACGACTCATGAGATGTGGGTAGCCCTAACCACATTGTATGAAGGAAGGTCTGTCCAGAGAAAGATGCTTCTGGAGAACTGGCTAAGGTTATTCATGATGGCCAAGGGAGAGGAGATCGACCCTTTTCTATCCATACTGCAGTTGATCCGGGATCAGCTAACTAGCATGGGGGTCAAGGTAGATGATGATGTCATGGTGAGGATTGCTCTCAATGCAGTCACATAGGACTGGGAAACTTTTGTCCAAAGTCTCTTGGGCAGAGCGGAGCTTCCCAACTGGAACAACATGTGGGCTATCCTCCGACAAGAGGAGATCCGCCATATGACCAAAAGACAGTACAGCACCGGATCGAGCAAGATAAAGAAGGAAGAAGAGGAAGATGCAACCTTGGCATGAAAGAGGCAGCAAGGGTGAAAGAAGTGTGATCCGTCAAAGAACAATTGTTTCCAGTGCGGCGAACTAGGACATTTCGCCACCAATTGTCCTCAGAAGAAGAAGGATAAGGAAGCTTCTAGCTCCAAGGCTGTTGTAGCGATTCGCGAACGATGGCTCTGATGATGACGTAGCCATGAGCGCTCATGAACCACGAAAGTGGGGCAATCTTGATCTGTAGAGCAGCTACAGAGTGGGGGCAAGATCCTTGGGTAGCCCAACTCTTGGATCACATACGAGCTACGGGAGCCTCAAGACAGTAGTGGGACAAGTGGAGCAGTGGGTGCAGAAGATCATGGATGGAGCAGAGGCAAAGTTGACACGTTGATGAGGGAGCAGCGCAGTGCACATACAACAACAGCGTAGAGTACGCAGTGCAGTGTTGTAGCAGCGTAGAGGCTTCTGGAGGACAGTGCAGCGCAGCAACAACATAGAGGGCAGCAGCGCAGAGTAGGTCTGCTTACGCAGTGCAAAGCTGCAGCAACGCAGTAACCTCCAGAGGATAGCGCAAGAGCAGCAACCTATGGAGCTTCAATGATGAGATGCAGCCCAACTGACTTGTCTGTCAAAGATTGGGCAGGAGTTCTTCAGTTGCTTACTCTCAAAAACTAAGTTGCAGTGCAGCAGTTAGCAGTGGCAGTGCTATGAGCAGCAAGATGCAGCGATTTGAGAGGGAGTTGCAGTATGGATGTGGCAATGTCGATGGCAGCGTCATGAGAAACAGTTAGAATAGCAACAGCAGCACAGTGATGAAGGGAAGCAGGCCAAGCATCAGCGCAAAGACCAGCACCAGAGATCAGAGTAGCCTTCAGGGTGAAGTGTTTTGCTAGAGCACATTCCTCGCTAAGAGGGAGTGTTGAGATTTTGGGGTGTTGGGGTAGCATCGGATGTGCTCTAGCTCCCAAACTTTGTGGAGGGACTAGAGTACATAAGATCTCCAAGACCCAGAAAGCGTTTTAAGAAATTATATCCTATTTAAGAGATTTAATTAATTAAGGGAGGATCGCAAGCTTGTATGTACCGCAATAACCAGGAACTTTTTTTCTCTCGCTATGCATCATCATCATATGCCCAAATCAATTTCAACAATTGGCAAATTCACACTTTCCCATTCCTACCTTCCATAGATATCAAATTGTCAAACAACTCACTATTCAAATCATTATTCCACAATCCATATTTTCATATACCTCTTCTTACAATGGTGTGAAACCATACTTTAACAATCACCTTTCATATGGAACTTAAACCCAAGTTTCAGTACGGGCAATTTCACAAATTCATTATTTACATGCGGAAGCTTATCACAACATAGGATTTAAAATTTCTCAATCACATTCATTTATTATCACCCAATTCCCATTCACATATGGCTATATTGAAAATTCAATAAGGTCAATGTAACCATACTAAAAATCTCCACTTGACCACATATGAATTCAACTCAATACAAATTGGGATTCCAATATAAAACTCTGGCCATTGCAAATATTTATTATATCTGCACTTTTTAACATATCACAACATAGCGCAAGGGATCAACAATAAATCTCGATATGCTATAAAAGTGATTACCTCAACAACGCTTCTGCAATTCACCCATTGACTCTATCTGCACTAAAGTCGAAATTTAACTGTTCCTTCATTGCCTTCACCTTCGATTTCTGTCAAATAGCGTTCAACAATTCCTGCAACTCTGCAATGGCGAATGCATACAATACTTCTTCATATTCGATTTTTCTAACTCTATAGTTTTATTGCACCCATTTGGAATCAACCTTTGGAATTCCAATCCTCCTCTAATGTGATGGATTTCCACACGTAGTTTCAACACTCTGCATTCCCTTTTGAAATTCAATGCTACAGATCAAACATTCAGGCATTTCCCATTTTCTGGAAAACTCAATTTACTTACAAATCGACTTAACGTGAATGCATACCTTTAAATATTTTTACAGTGATACGCATGAGGCTTCTGCCAGCGATTTGATTTTAAAAATCCGTCTTCAATCCCTTCTCACTGCTTGGAATTCTGGAATGAATTCTCAATTGTGTTTCTAATTTCTTGGACGCTCCATGCAATCATACATTCATCTTCAGAATAGTAAATCAAAACCTGCGTTTTAATTTATCACGACTTCAACAGAAATGGTTATTCAATCTTAAACACTATTCAACCATTTAGATCCACGTTTATTTTTCCCCGCAATTACTTATCACGCCATCAATTTGTGTTATGCTATTAAATCAACAACGCCCTTCTATTTGCTTACCTATGTTTCCTTCACACGGCAAATTGATTCTCAATCGATCAATACCATCCTACATGTTTCATTAATGAACCAAGAACAATTATTAATCGATTCCAGAATCGAATCACTGCATTTTAAATCAGATCTGCGCCTTCATTTTAAACTCAGATCTGCGCCCATTTTCCCACATCGACCGGATAATTAAACTTCATTTTGGTTTCTGCAAACAAATATTTTCTGTGACAATCAATTCATTTGAGATTCAAACTCGAAAATATCGATCCATCTGGTTGAATAGTCGGAACAATCCACAGTTTGAACGCTTGCTCTGCGCAAACTGAATTTGTCAATTTACAACGCTATTAAATAGTTTAAAACTGTTTTTAATTGGATTTCAAACAGAGTTGACCCACAACTCGTCTTTCAGTCACAAACTGCCATCAGACAACTCGAACCACATGAGCCCGACAGACCGTAAATTCACACCAACTACAAACATTTAAAATATGTTAAATAATCCCGCTGCAGATTTAACATCTTTTATGTTCTTGATGATGCGGTGAACAGGGTTTAACTGCTTAGTCGGCGCTCTTCACAACCATTTATAAACTTATGCACCAATAATAATAAATATCAATCAATTTAGCTTGTACATATAAATCGATGTCACAATTTCTCCTTTGATTGATTTTTTTTTACAATCGATACCTCAACCATTTAGCCGTAAATATATATAATTGCACAACCAATCAATGTATATAAACTGAAACAAAACAATGACTTACAACTTTTTCTGGCCAGATATTGCAATTTCGTGGCCCTTTACAATTGCTGAAGGCTTACAGCCTTGCTGTTTAAGCCTACTCTCAATCACACACTCTTTCACAATCTCAATGTATTTTCTCTCAAAACCCCTTCCTATTTATACAATTTTTTAAAAATCATTTAATTAAATGCTCGATCCCTTCAATTCCTCAACAAACCCCTAAATCTCTCAACATCCCTAAAGGATAGGTCTTTATCCCTAAAACCCTTCAACTAATTAAATTCCCTCATATCCTTTTATTAAATAAAAAGATATTTACAAAAATCCTCACCTTCTCCTATTTTATTCAAATTAAATCATCACACCCCATATTTACAAATTAATATTATCACACCCCATATTTACAAATGGAGAAAAAGGTCTTGATGCTCCTGCATCAGACTCTCCATGTAAGAAAATTCATGACCACCTGGTCATAAGTCTGGATATCTCCTCCTGGATCCCAAATTTTATTTTGTAATCCTTCCGTGCTTGTCGATTGCTTCACTGCTGTTGTCATCTGCTGTTGTCTTCCAGGTTTCCATATTTTGTGTTGTAATGCTCCACTTGCTCTGCTCTTGCAATCTTTCACTGTCATTCTCTTGTTGTCGCTCCTTTTCTTTCTTTCGATTGTCTTTCTCTGGGATGTTTTTATCATTAACCTCCTTATCAACTCAATTTCTCTGTCCAGTATGTCCTTTGTCTGCTGATTATTTCCATCTCTTGATTGCTGAACTCTTATTCTTGCTTGTTCTTCACTTGTTTTGATCACCTTTTCTACTGCTGCTACTATAAATGTCGCCTCACATGTTGCTCTAGCTGTCAATATGAATGTTGCGGCCTCCCAAACTTCCTTTCCCTCTGCAACATTCCTTTGCTCGTCACCTGCAATTTCATCTGCAATTTCTTCTTGATTATCATTTATGACAACTGCTTTGTCATCCTTCATCAGCAATCTATCCTGGACATTCATCCTCTGTTCTTCCAATTTCCTCCTTTGAAAGTCTAATTCTCTATATAACTCAATGATTTTACTTGGAGTGGACTTTGGAAACTTTACACGATCTTCCATTTCCTCACATAGTCTTTCTTCTGCTAAATCTTCCTTAACATCCTTCAGTAGATGTTCTTCTTCTTCTTCCAGACCTGCAATCACACACAAATTATTAGTTTTAAAATCACAAGACCTTACGGTCTTGTTTGATACTTCAGTCATCAAATCTTCCGGCTGCTTTGAATCATTCATATGATTCAACTCCTCCAGCTCTTCATCACTTTCAAAAAGTAATGGTCCACTCTCTGGGTAACATATTGAAACTTCAACATCTTCTTCAGCATCTTCATTTTGCTGTAGCTCAACTCTTTCGAGCTTCTCTATCCTCTGTCTGGCATCTATAACCTGTTCAAGTTCCCTTAGTTCCTTTATCAACTGCAAATTCACCTGATGATTCCACTTCTCTTGTAGCCTCTGCCATTTCAGCTTCTTTCTTATGACATAACCATGCTTCTGTTCTACCTCATTTCTTTGCAACATCTCCATTAACACCTCAAGCTGAACTTCTATTTCAGCCTTCTCCCTTTCATATTCCTCTTTGCTTAACTGTCTCTGTATGCCAATTGCCTTGGCATCCTTCTTCTTTTGTCCTCTGCTATGGTTGATTTCAGAACCTTTGTTACGACTGTCACTAGTCATCATCCTTTCCATCTCTATGAGTCCCTCACTCACTTTACTATGAGTTGCACTAAAGCCTCTTCAGCAGCAAGTCCTGTCCTGCCGCCACTTACCTCACCAAGCTCTCCTCACTCAGTCTTTTGGCAAGCAATTGGTTCTCTATCTCTGAACCTCATTTGAGGACTTCTCTTTGCTCTTCCTGGGCTTCAACTCATCTGCATGTTCTAAGAACACCACTGTCCTCCTTTTCCAATCTCTATTGGAATTCTTCAAGGTTCTGCCACCTCTATGTTTTCACCTAGAAACTTTCACCAGCTTCCTTTATCTGTTAGCAATTGCCTTTTGGGAGTTGCAATAATATTTCAATGCAAAGACTACAATATCTTCACTTCCTTTTCAAACATATCTTTCACCCCTCCAAGATCTCGTTCGATCTTGTCCTTCCATTCTCCCGCACTTCAACTTCAGTATTCTGCAGGCTTTCCGTCCAAAGAAATTTTTCCACTTTTTTATGCCTTCCGCAAATCCACACCGCGAATCAGATTTTAAAATCTAATCCTCTCTTCCAATCTTCTGGCTTGATCTGGCAAACTTTAGCTGTCAGCAACAATTCCTTCTTTGCTGAGTTTCTTCTTTTTTGCAACCATCAATCCTCAATACATTTCTTTGTCAGTAAAACTCAAATCAAAATTAACCAAACACAATACCTGCATGATTCTTCATTCCTTCAGCTGTACTCTGGTCTACTTAGAATCTGACATCTTTTCAGTCACACATTCAAACACACTTTAGGTTTTAACAAAATCTTCTGTCTTCATTCAGAAAACAAACATTATTATTTTAACAGAGCCAAGCTCTGATACCAAAATGACGCAAGCCTAGAGCAAATTTTGCAATACCCAGGAACTTTTTTTCTCTGCTATGCATCATCATCATATGCCCAAATCAATTTCAACAATTGGCAAATTCACACTTTCCCATTCCTACCTTCCATAGATATCAAATTGTCAAACAACTCACTATTCAAATCATTATTCCACAATCCATATTTCATACCTCTTCTTACAATGGTGTGAAACCATACTTTAACAATCACCTTTTCATGGGACTTAAACCCAAGTTTCAATAGCTGGCAATTTCACAAATTCATTATTTACATGCGGAAGCTTTTCACAACATAGGATTTAAAATTTCTCAATCACATTCATTTATCATCACCCAATTCCCATTCACCTATGGCTATACTTAAATTTCAAAAAGGTCAATGTAACCATGCTCTCCACTTGACCACATATGAATTCACTCAATACAAATTCGGATTCCAATATAAACTCTGACCATTGCAAATATTCTTTTATATCTGCACTTTTTAACATATCACAACATAGCGTAAGGGATCAATAATAAATCTCGATATGCTATAAAAGTGATTACCTTCAACAATGCTTCTGCAATTCACCCATTGACTCTACCTGCACTTAAGTCAAAATTTAACTGTTCCTTCATGATCTGCACCTTCGATTTCTATTAAACAGCGTTCAAATTAAACAACACAGTTAAGGCGTTCAATTTCATATAATTGCTGTAACTCTGCAATGGCGTATGCATACATTACTTCTTCATATTCGATTTTTCTAAATCCATAGTTTTATTGCACCCATTTGGAATCGATCTTTGGAATTACAATCCCCTCCTCTATCGTGATGGATTTCCACATGTACAACTAACACTCTGCCTTCCCTTTTGAAATTCAATGCTACAGATACGCATTTCTCATTTTCTGGCAAACTCAATTTACTTACAAATCGACTTAACCTGAATGCATACCTTTAAATTTTCTGTCAGCGATTCGATTCTTCTGCAAAAATCCGTCTTCAATCCCTTCTCACAGCTTGGAATTCTGGAATGAATTCTCAATTGCGTTTCTAATTTCTTGGTCGCTCCATGCAACCATACATTTGTCTTTAGAACAGTAATTCAAAACCTGTGTTTTAATGACTTCAATAGAAATGGTAAACCTGCGTTTTAATTTATCATGACCTCAACAGAAATGGTTCTTCAATCTTAAACACTATTCAACCATTTAGATCCACATTTATTTTCCCCTGCAACAGTTTATCACGCCATCAATTTGTGTTATGCTATTAAATCAACAACGCCCTTCAATTTGCTTACTGTGCGCCCTTCACACGGCAAATTGATTCTCAATCGATCAATACCATCCTATGGCTTCAACACACTTGAACGAAGAACAAATTATTAATCGATTCCAGAACTCATTATTTACCTGAAACGCTGTTGTATACTTCTAAAACCAATTCATTCTTTACCCAGATTTAAAACGCTGTTTGTGATGTGAATTATGAATCGATTTTGTTCCTGTTTCAACAATTGACCTTCACGCCCTCACTGTAGTCTCCTATTTCTCATACAAACATATAAATGTCAGTTCTGGACTTTAACCTCTGTGTCAGCACAATTTGTCATTTACCGAATTGAATACCTCATTCGATTGGAAATTTAAACAGATCTCTTCAACATAACATCGATTCATAACATCTATTCTTCAGAAATAGATTCAGAAATTCATAAACCCAATTCCTTCCCATCAACACTACGATATTGATATTAACAATACCAATTCCCTCAATTCGGTGCAGAAATACAAACCAATTACAATATCGATTGTTTAAATCGATTTCCTATTTTGTTTCATTTAATGGCATTCACAATAATTTCACTACCAGATTATAGAAAAGGGCATTCTCCATTTAGAATCCAATTGCAGAAAAATATATACCACTCCATAAATCGAACCATACAATTCTGAAATCAAAAACAATAACTTACAACTTTTGCTGCCCAGATATTTCAATTCTGTGGGCCTTTACAATTGCTGAAGGCTTACAGCCTTGTACAAGCTTACTCTCAACCTCACACTCTCTCACAATCTCAATGTTCTTTTCTCTCAAATCCCCTTCCTATTTATACAATTTTAAAAATCATTTAATTAAATGCTCAATCCCTTAAAATCCTCAACAAACCCCTAAATCTCTCAACATCCCTAAAGGATAGGTTTTTATCCCTAAAATCCTTCAATTTATTAAATTTCCTCATATCCTTTTACATAAATCCTCACCTTCTCCTATTTTATTCAAATTAATTAATAAAATATTAAAAATCATCACACCCCATATTTACAATTTAATATTATCACACCCCATATTTACAAATGGAGAAAAAGGGTCTTGATGCTCCTGCATCAGACTCCCCATGTAAGAAAATTCATGACCACCTGGTCATAAGTCTGGATATCTCCTCCTGGATCCCAAATTTTATTTTGTAATCTTTCCGTGCTTGTTGATTGCTTTACTGCTGTTGTTATCTGTTGTAGTCTTCCAGGTTTCCATATTTTGTGTTGTAGTGCTCCACCTGCTCTGCTCTTGCAATCTTTTACTGTCTTTCTCTTGTTATCTTTCATTTTCTTTCTTGCTGCTGTCTTTCTCTGGGATGTTTTTACCATTAACCTCCTTATCAACTCAATTTCTTTGTCCAGTATGTCCTCTGTCCGCTGATTGTTTCCAACATCTTCAATAAAACATGTTGCTCTTGCTGTCACTATGGATGTTGCGGCTTCCCAAACTTCCTTTCCCTCTACAACATTCCTTTGCTCGTCACCTGTAATTTCATCTGCAATTTCTTCTTGATTATCATTTATGACAACTGCTTTGTCATCCTTCATCAGCAATCTATCCTGGACATTCATCCTCTGTTCTTCCAATTTCCTCCTTTGAAAGTCTAATTCTCTATATAACTCAATGATTTTATTGGGAGTGGACTTTGGAAACTTTACACGATCTTCCATTTCCTCATTTGTTATTGTCTCATTATCACATAGTCTTTCTTCTGCAAAATCTTCCTTAACATCCTTCAGTAGATGTTCTTCCTCTTCTTCCAAACCTAATCATACACAAATCATTAGTTTTAAAGTCACAAGACCTTATGGTCTTATTTGATGCTTCAGTCATCAAATCTTCCGGCTGCTTTGAATCATTCATATGATTCAACTCCTCTATTTCTTCATCACTTTCAAAAAGTAATGGTCCACTCTCTGGATAACATATCAAAACTTCAACATCTTCTTCAGCATCTTCCTTTTGCTATAGCTCAATTCTTTCGAGCTTCTCTATCCTCTGTCTAGCATCAATAACCTGTTCAAGTTCCCTTAGTTCCTTTATCAACTGCATATTTACCTGATGATTCCACTTCTCTTGTAGCCTCTGCCATTTCAACTTCTTTCTCATGACATAACCACGCTTCTGGTCTTCCTCATTTCTTTGCAACATCTCCATTAACACCTCAAGCTGAACTACTATCTCAGCCTTCTCCCTCTCATATTCCTCTTTGCTTAACTGTCTCTGTATGCCAATTGCCTTGGCATCCTTCTTCTTTTGTCCTCTGCTGTGGTTTATTTCAGAACCTCTGTTACGACCGTCACTAGTCATCATCCTTTCCATCTCTATGAGTTCCTCACTCACTTTACTATGAGTTGCACTAAAGCCTCTTCAGCAGCAAGTCCTGTCCTGCCGCCACTTACCTCACCAAGATCTCCTCACTCAGTCTTTTGGCAAGCAATTGGTTCTATCTCTGGAACCTCCTTTGAGCACTTCTCTTTGCTCTTCCTGGCTTCAACTCATCTGCCTGTTCACAACTGTCTTCCTTATCCAATCTCTATTGGATTTCCTCAAGGTTCTACCACCTCTATGTTTTCACCTAGAAACTTTCACCAGCTTCCTTTATCTGTTAGCAATTTCCTTTTGGGAGTTGCAATAATATTTCAATGCAAAGACTACAATACTCTATTCTTCAAAAACATATCTTCTTACCTCCAAGATCTCGTCTGATCTTGTCCTTCCATTCTCCTTCACTTCAATCTCATCATTCCTGCAATTCTGTCCAGCAAATATTTATGCTTCCTCTGCATAAATTCTCGATATTCAACCACTGTCAATCAGATTTTAAAATCTGATTCTCCAGCTGTCAGCAACAATTCCTTCTTTGCTGAGTTTCTTCTTTGCTGCAACCATCAATCCTCAATCTGTTTCTTGTCAGTAAAACCCAAATCATAATTAACCAAACACAATACCTGCATGACTCTTCATTCCTTCAGCTGTACTCTAGTTGCTTGTCTTTCAGATTAGAATCTGATCTCCTTTACCTGCATTCTGTTCACTTGCAATTTATATGCTGCATTTCAGATTTAAAATCTGATCTTCATCATCACACTTTCAGAAATACATTCTAGTTCAATAAACCTTCTGTCTTCAAACAAACATTCTTCATTTCAACAGAGCCAAGCTCTGATACCAAAAATGATGCAAGCCTAGAGCTTGCAATACCCAGGAACTTTTATCTCTGCTATATACAAATGTATCATCATCATATGCCCAAATCAATTTCAATAATTGGCAAATTCACACTTTCCCATTCCTACCTTCCATAGATATCAAATTGTCAAACAACTCACTATTCAAATCATTATTCCACAATCCATATTTCATACCTCTTCTTACAATGGTGTGAAACCATACTTTAACAATCACCTTTTCATGGGACTTAAACCCAAGTTTCAATAGCTGGCAATTTCACAAATTCATTATTTACATGCGGAAGCTTTTCACAACATAGGATTTAAAATTTCTCAATCACATTCATTTATCATCACCCAATTCCCATTCACCTATGGCTATACTTAAATTTCAAAAAGGTCAATGTAACCATGCTCTCCACTTGACCACATATGAATTCACTCAATACAAATTCGGATTCCAATATAAACTCTGACCATTGCAAATATTCTTTTATATCTGCACTTTTTAACATATCACAACATAGCGTAAGGGATCAATAATAAATCTCGATATGCTATAAAAGTGATTACCTTCAACAATGCTTCTGCAATTCACCCATTGACTCTACCTACACTTAAGTCAAAATTTAACTGTTCCTTCATGATCTGCACCTTCGATTTCTATTAAACAGCGTTCAAATTAAACAACATAGTTAAGGCATTCAATTTCATATAATTGCTGTAACTCTGCAATGGCGTATGCATACATTACTTCTTCATATTCGATTTTTCTAAATCCATAGTTTTATTGCACCCATTGGAATCGATCTTTGGAATTACAATCCTCCTCTATTGTGATGGATTTCCACATGTAGTTTCAACACTCTGCCTTCCCTTTTGAAATTCAATGCTACAGATACGCATTTCTCATTTTCTGGCAAACTCAATTTACTTACAATCGACTTAACCTGAATGCATACCTTTAAATTTTCTGTCAGTGATTCGATTCTTCTGCAAAAAATCCGTCTTCAATCCCTTCTCACAGCTTGGAATTCTGGAATGAATTCTCAATTGCGTTTCTAATTTCTTGGTCACTCCATGCAACCATACATTTGTCTTTAGAACAGTAATTCAAAACCTGCGTTTTAATGACTTCAATAGAAATGGTAAACCTGCGTTTTAATTTATCATGACTTCAACATAAATGGTTCTTCAATCTTAAACACTATTCAACCATTTAGATCCACATTTATTTTCCCCTGCAACAGTTTATCACGCCATCAATTTGTGTTATGCTATTAAATCAACAACGCCCTTCAATTTGCTTACTGTGCGCCCTTCACACGGCAAATTGATTCTCAATCGATCAATACCATCCTATGGCTTCAACACACTTGAACGAAGAACAATTATTAATCGATTCCGGTAATCGAATCACTGCATTTTAAATCAGATCTACGCCTTCATTTTAAACTCAGATCTGCGCCCATTTTCCCACATCGACCGGATAATTAAACTTCATTATGGTTTCTGCAAACAATCACTTTCTGTGATAATCAATTCATGTGAGATTCAAACTCGAAAATATCGATCCATATAGTTGAATAGTCGGAACAATCCACAGTTTGAACGCTTGCTCTGCGCAAACTGAATTTGTCAATTTACAACGCTATTAAATAGTTTAAAAACTGTTTTTAATTGGATTTCAAACAGAGTTGACCCATAACTCTGCGTCCTTTTCAGCGCAAACTGCAGATTGTATAAACTCGTAACCACATGAGCCTGACAGAACAGAAATTCACACCCAACTGCAGATTTAAAATATGTTAAAATAATCCCTTACGCAGAGATTTAAGATCTTTTATGTTCTTTGATGATGTGTAACAGGTTTCACTGTTTGTTGGCGCTCTTCACAACCATTTATAAACTTATGCACCAATAATAATAAATATCAATCAATTTAGCTTGTACATATAAATCGATGTCACAATTTCTCTTATTGCAGGCTTCCTTTGATTGATTTTTTTTACAATCGATACCTCAACCATTTAGCCAGAAATATATATAATTGCACAACCAATCAATGTATATAAACTGAAACAAACAATGACTTACAACTTTCACTGGCCAGATATTTCAATGCCGTGGCCCTTTACAATTGCTGAAGGCTTACAGCCTTACTTCTCAATCTCACACTTCTCTCACAATCTTAATATCCTTTTCTCTCAAAAAGCCCTCTTATTTATACAATTTAAAAAATCATTAAATTAAAAGCTCAATCCCTTAAAATCCTCAACAAACCCCTAAATCCCTAAAGGATAGGTTTTTATCCCTAAAATCCTTCAATTTATTAAATTTCCTCATATCCTTTTATTAATAAAAAGATATTTACATAAATCCTCACCTTCTCCTATTTAATTTAAATTAATTAATAAAATATTAAAAATCATCACACCCCATATTTACAAATTAATATTATCACACCCCATATTTACAAATGGAGAAAAAGGTCTTGATGCTCCTGCATCATCTTTTTAATTAAGGACCCTAACTCTAACTTAGGAAAATTAAAAGATTAAAGTTAATTAAATTAAACATGTGATGAGAATGACTTAAGTGACGTGGTTTAAGCATCTTCTAATCTTAGCCATCGATTCAAGATTAGATCACAACCGTTGATGTTTCAACAAGAAAAGTATAACAAGAGGGCTTGGGGTCAGTTGGAGAACACACACACTGGCAGAGCACTGAAGCTAAGCTAGAATTCTAGGGCATGGTTTGCTAAGAATTTCAGAAGTGTTTTAGCTACAGTGAAGGGAAGTATTGGCAAAAGGGATGGTGTAGTCCCAGGCCAAGAGTACAACGAGGGCATAGAAGTAGCAGGCCAGAGCAGTGTAGAGGAAGCAACATCTACGCAGGGAAGCCTAGAGCCTAGTAGAGGCAGCATGAAGACAGGAGGGCTGATGCAGTGCCAGGAGGGCTGACGCAGTCCCAGGAGGGCTGACAATGGCAAGCCAGGGTAGCGTAACCTAGTCTGGGGTGACGCAGGCCCTTCTTGAGCAATGTAGAGGCTGACGCAGGCCAGCAGGGTTGTCACAGAGGGCTTCAGAGCAGCGCTGGGGTTTCTAGAGGCCAGAAAAGGCAGAGTTTCGTAAATCCCGTTTGAGGGTGTGAATCAGTTAGTTTTTCTGTCTCCAGAACAGAGGTATGGCTGTAGTTTTTATTTTTCAATCGGGTTAACCAGTTTGGTGCCCAAATTTGTTGTACTTAGAATCTGCTTAATAATAAAAGCCCTCCAGAGCTAGAAGACTGGTTTTCCCGCATTGGGTTTTTCCGGGGACAATTGTCGAGAAAATGCTTGTGTGTCACTTTGTCATTGTGCATGTTATTCAGTTCAGATCTGTATGTGTTGGCTGTTAAATGACATTTTCATGTTAATGTTGAAGATTGATTAATAACTTAAGTAGGAGAAGTAAATCACAAATTTAACAAAGAGGGTTTCTGCTTAAGCATATTCGTAAATTTTCACAACTCCATGGAAAATCGACACTCGTATCCGCACCAAGACTAGACCGCCCTACGGGCCGGCCGCCCAAAGGATCGTGTCACTATGTGCAATCTGCGTCACAACCGTGGTTGCCCACCGCCTTTGCGTTGGTCTCACTCGCCGGGCCGGAC
>JAXQQM020090524.1:0-38153 GCA_034641835.2 Pinus albicaulis
TCTTCGAGTGTAGGTGGAAACATATATGGAACCCATTCAGAAGAGTAAGAAGGCTATAAATAGCTAAGATGTATCTTCCCAAATTGTAACTTTAGGAAAGCATATACATATTTGAAATAAAAGGTATATCTAAGGTTATATATCTCTTTGGAAGGTGAAAGTATGAGGCATATCTTTGTGTGATGTAAAGTCTCTTTGAGGAAACTTGAATTATCTTTATGAAATGTAAGTCTATGACAAATGTAATGGTCTGAGGCAAAAGATGATTTTTGGTTTCTGATAGAAATTCAATACATATCTTCTATAAACCAAACTAGTGCATATTTCGTCTTGAATTTTGGAGGGTTGACTTGGCACTTGGAGGTTGGTTATACTAGTCTGTTTAATTTTGATGTCTCTTATTGAATTGATTCTATAAGGAAGGATTGATGGGTTTTCCCCTTATGGGTTTTTCCCTGGCCATTGGCCTAATCTCTAGTTTCTATTGTCTCTTGTGTAATATTATATTTACTTTATGTAAGTTTTTGAATGTATGATTGCTTGATTACATAACATAATAAAGTAAATTCTAAAATGAAGCATTTATATCAATCACAAGTAATTATCATGATTAGAAATTTTGGCTTGAACTCGAATTTCAACACTTTTCTTCAACAAAGGGATCACAATAGCAATGCTTCATTGTTATTCAGTTTCAATTAAATATTCCTCTTGCAAGAACTGATCACCAATCCAAATATCTTGATTTTCCAATTTTTATAACTTTGGTATGCTATCATGTGTGTAGGACCTTGAACTAGCTTCAAGCCTTTTGTTAGAGATGACATGATGAGTATCATAAAACAATATTTCTCCCTTTCAAAAATTAATGTCATGCAACATGATCTCTAATTGTTGGAAAGCTTGTCTGGTGTTGACAATAAAAGGCCTCATTTCCTTCTCAAGTTTGAAAGCACATTATTTGTGTCTAGAAAAAAAGTGTGTTTGGTCCACATTTAAACTTTTTCTTATGAATTCCAAAGAGAATTCTCATAGGTAGAAAGACTGGGAGTAGTTAAGATTGAATTTATGCACCATATAGCATGATTTGTGTATAGTCTTCAAAAAGTAACTAGCCCCCACCTTCGTATCAACACTAAGTTGCAAACATTTTTTTCTTCATGTAAAATTCTAGGGGGAGTGTGATTATTTAGCACTGTGAAGACAACAAACATGAACGAGGAAAGGAATTGAGGAAAAACTTCATTTTGTTATTTTCTCTAATTTCATTAGTACAATAAATGACTAGTTGAAGTTGTTTCTCTACATTCAACATGTTCAAATTCATGTGGCTAAATTTAGATGCATGTAGGTACAAGAACAAGTAAACCAGATATGAAGGATATATGAAGTATCCAATATTCTAAAAACGATGAAGTTGAAAGTTGGGATGCCCAAAGTGATTCCAAGTCACAACATTAAGCTGAAAAAACCCGGGGCTTTTTCATTTACTGTTTCAATGTTATCCTCCCCATGAACAAACAGAATGATAGATAGGGTTTGTTAAGTGACTTCAAAGAATGTAGCTAAAGGGTAATAGGTAGTTAGCATAGGAATTGGGGTAATTGAGGGTAGTATAAGTTTGAACAAGTTTTCATCAGTAAATTGTTTGGGTTTCTCATTAACAGGAAATTAAAATGAATTTCGAATAAGTTCCAAGGTAACTTGAAAAATATTATTATCCTTTATAGAAATTGCAAAACCCTTATAAGGTAAAAAATAACTTTCCAACCAGCTAATAAATTCAGAGAAACTGTAAATGGTAGGGACAATCACATGACACGACCTTGATTGTTCAAAGAAAAAAAAGGGTGATTTAAATTATTGAAGCGGTTTAAAGCTTCTTGGTGAACAACTAAAAGCTCAAGTGAACAACAAAAGTCATAGATATCTGATTATTGTTCAATTAAAGGAATATTCTGAGGATTTTTTGAATCACTAGCATGTGATTTTTTGAGCTTAATATTTTAAGCTACATGAAAGACTCGACATTTAAAGAAATAAAATATTAGTGACATCTAGTAAAATTGTAGAGTTGCAGCTAAATTGAAAGACTAATATGGTGTTGGGATGACGTGGCAGTTCAAAATGTTGACCAGGCCAATATTCAACCACATGAACACAATTATCTGGTCCCCTTAGGCGTAAAACCCTTTTGTATTGAAAATTTTCAGCTATTTCATTTCTTAACCACTTAGTTGGATGCGTCACAGCAACGTCGTAGTGACGTGGGATCCCATCTCATTAGCGTGAAGTCACTTGGATGGATACTAATGTGGCGGGCTCACTTTCTATCGCTCCCTTGGTGGGCTCGTTTGATGATTTTTATTTTTATTTTTTTCAAAATAATGTGTGGATGACATAATTTGATGTTTGTTTTTATATACAAAGTTTTAAAATTGGAAAACTTTTTTACATTATTGCGACATTAACCAAAGTTTTAGGTAGACTACTAACGAGGGAATTTGTTTTAATCACTTTAATTTTTATTTTATTTTTTTGGGAAATTTGTTATCATATTCATAATCAATTTTGGTGTAATGAAGCATTTTTTTTAATAGCTTCAACATGACTTTTAACTAAATTTTGTATCATTTGTATTAGATTCAAACATATTTAGCTTAATAATGTTTATGTCTTATAAATCAGTCATGCTTAAACTTGAGGACTAAATGTATAAAAAATATATCATAAGAATAATGTAAAATATGATTCAATCTCTAAATTTAATGAACAAGAAAATTCATTATTAAAATTGTGAACTCAGTGTTTCAAAAAATACATCTTTCTTCCAAAGTATTGCATAGCCCAACGTAAGGATGTGCTCCCACATTTAACATACTCTCTTGGTCATAAATGCATTGTACACTAAATGTAAGGTTCAACTTCATGTATACATTTTTGCTTCTCCCTTAAAATTATTTTATGTGAATTTCATGTAATGAATGAGACTATGTCTTTTTTGGTTTTGCATTTTCAATAGTATTTCTTTGACATGGAAATTTTGAGATTTCCTTTGACATGAAAATTTTTAGCTTGAATTGTTCATTATTGTTCCTTTATATTATAGAATAAGGATTACAAGTGATTTTTTTGTTGACTAATAGTTTTCTTAAAATATCTAAATTTTTTTGTCAATATATAAATATGAAATATAATTTTTATTTTTATTTTAAATTCTCTCTATAAAAATAAAGTAAAACCCACAATAACAACAATGTGAAATATCAGTTGACCTTTAATACCAAGTTGCAATTCCATTTTGATAATTTTTCACAAACTAACTTAGAATAAATGATAAAGTAAATACTATTAGGAAAAATGGTTGAAAACAAAGTATGGACCGTAGCTTTTGTTGCACCAACATAGAGATGTGATAATAATATAATATTTAAAAGTTATAGAAAAATAAGATTGCTAAATTATTAATATATTTTATTATATAAAATAACTCTTCTACATAGAGTTTAATATGCTATAATTATATTTTCATTACACATGCAAAAATTTCATGCTTGTTTGTGTTATCTCAAGACCCATAGCATTCTTTCCATTAGCAACCTAAAGGTTGTACTTTAGATTTTGAATAGAAGGCGATGCAACAACAACTTACTTCCAAGGTCATAGCACTTTTGACTAGACCTATGGGTCTTTAATTTATTAAGGGAATTGATTTGCTAATTGTTAATTATTTGTAATTTTCTATGTTTTTAGAGAATCCTAGAACGATCGTATTATTGTAATTAGTGTGTAATTACATTTTCATATGATAGTGTATTTTGAGAGTTGTGAGAATTTGCACAAATCCTAAACTAATATGTCGAGGATTTTATGGATCTAGAGGTTATTGGTTGAGAGAATTTTCCATGTTTTTAAGGAATCCTAGAAAGATTGTATTATTGTAATTAGTGTGTAATTATATCTTCTTATGATCGTGTATCTTTAGAGTTGTCAAGATTTGGAGAGATCGTAAAATCATATCTCGAGGATTTTGTGGATCCAAAGCTTATTAGTTAAAAAAATGTTGCACATGAACTAATTCTGGTTCAAGCTCCTTTTGTATGAATTTGCAAGCCAATTGGCAATGAGAGGATATGGGAAGAGACCAGACAAGAGAATATAGAAGATTAAATGTGAAGGTTAAGTATTTCCAAAGGGGACAAAAAAAGGTTGATTCAATGTATATTAGGTCATCATGTGCTTATGAAAATTATTTGTTAATGAAAGAGATTTTGGATCTACTTTTAGGTTGCAATCATTGTGAAAAGAATTCATGACCACCTTAAAGAAAACAAATGAATTTCTATTTTTTTTCCAGTGGTAAGATAGGTATGTATTGAAACAAGTCATTCATTATGCAAAATAACATGAATGCATCCAACATCTATGACATATAAAATTCTTAAGTTTATAATATGTTATATGAATTTAATGTCCACCGGATCCTTTATAAATTTTAAGTGCATTGCACTTTTTCATTAAATATAATTAATGTCAAAAGCATTTAGATTGAAATCTTGGCTTAGAACATAATCTATTTTTGTCAATTATCTTAGGGTATTAAAGAAGTTGACCATAACAAGGTTTCTTTATTTGTAACTATGGGTATTAAATTTGAAGATATAAGTATATTCAATCTAATTATTATAATAAGTGAGAATATTGGTGTTCTAAGTTCTATTAATAATAGAATTTTTGGTAGACTTAAAGTATTTTAACTAAATCTTGACAAAAGTTTTTTTGACAATTTCACATTTAGAGTCATATTAACTTATATTTAAATGCATGGCTCTTAAATGAAGGTTAAGATCATCTATGTCAAAAAGGCATTTGTATTAGTGGATCAAGATCTTAGGTACACTAATAACTAGGGGCTTTGATTTAAATCACTTTACTAATAAAAAAAAATAGGTGGAAACAAAGTTTGGGCCACTTATACATGGTAGCTTCTATCGCACTGACAAATATAAAATAGAGAAAATTTTCCACAATAAAAATAAAAATTTAAACACTAATAAAATGATATGAGATAATAATAGAATATTAAAAGAAACTATAGAAAAAAATAGTTTCTTAGATTCTTAATATCTTTCATTGTATAAAATAACTCTTCTACATAGAGTTTAATACATCATAATTATATTATGATTACACATGCAATAATCCCATGCCTACTTGTATATGTCAAGACCCATTGCCTTCTTGCCACTAACAACTCAAAGGTTGTGTTTTACATCTTGCATACGAGGTAATGCAGAAGCATCTTACCTCCAAAGTCAAATCACTTTTGACTAGACTTAAGGGTCTTTCATTTACTAAGGGAGTTGATTCCCTAATTTTCAATTATTTATCATTTTCTATGCTTTTAGGGAAATCTTAGACAAAATTGTATTATTTTAATTAATGTATAATTAGATTTACCTTTGGTAGTGGATCTTGAGAGTTATGACGATTTGGAGAGACCCTAAAGTGATCACAAAATGATTTTGTGGATATAAAGCTTATTAGTCAAGACAATTTTCTATGTTTTTAGTGAATCCTACAAATATTGTATTATTGTCATTAGTGTATAACTAGATCTGCATATGATACTGGATCTTGAGAATTTTCAAGATTTAGAGAGATCCTAAATTGATCTCTCAAGGATTTTATGGATCCATATGTTATTAGTTGAGAGAATATTGGATATGAGCTAATTCTGGTTCATGCTCCTTTTATACAATCTAGAAGTCCAAGGGAATTAAGAGGTCATAGGGGAGATTGGAGAGGAGAGTAGTGAGTATGAAGACCAAGTATGGTCAAAAAGGCCAAAAAGCCCCAATTCAATGTATATTAGGCCAAGATGTGCTTATGAAAATTATTTATTTTTTAATAAGAAAGAACTTGGGTTCCATGATTAAGTAATTCATTGTTGCAAATGCCCTATGTTTGAGTTATTCCTATTATTCGTATTTGACATGAGGTTAATCCAGGTTGAGAGAGATAAAAGATCAAAATAGAGCATTTTGGACATATGTGCAGGGATCAATTGTAAAAAGTCAAAACTCCTTTGAATAGGGTCAAAGTTTCCTTTATAAGTCTAGTCAACAAGGAATTTTGATCATTGCCTAAATACTATGATCAACCATCCAAATATTGTGAATAATATTGATAAGCGTGAGCATGTGTCTATCACAAGTGTTATAGAGGCATTGCACAAGTGTTTTAGAGATGGTTGAATACGCATGGAGAGTAGTCTACCCAGGCAACGTTTTAGCCTGGACGACAGTTTTTTGTCGGAATCCGAGCAACTTAAATTCAAGAAATCAGGTACTTGCAATGTTTGAAATCCATTTTTGAGGTTGGAAATGGATTCAGCACTACCAAAATCTCTTAGGGCACTCAAAATACTTAAGTTTAACAACTGTAAACATGATTATGATGAAATCTTTGCCGGATTTTTTAAAAATCTTTGCCGGAGTCTTCGGGCTAAACGTTACTTTGGTAGAGATGGTTGAATACGCATTGGGTTCCTATGTTAAAATCGAGAACAAAGTAAAACCGAGACTTAGTTTTCCTTTGAAAAAGGCAAAAGCTCATTAATTAATGACATTGGGGAATAGATCCAGAGTTCCATCAAGTATATCTATCAAGGCACAGATTCTGGGAGAATCTTCCCCGGGATTTTCCAAACGAGGTTAGAATTATAAACGTCGGGATAACGTGAACTTTCAATGTGCCATGGTGACGTATAGTTTAAAACGTAGGGCTGACGTGTATCTTTAAGCGTCGGGGTGACGGATAGTAATTTTAGTTTATAACATTAGCAGGTCCTTTTGAAGTCACATAACTCAATCAATCCCATTCATCCATGCCTACTTGCTTTCGCGCACTTATATATACATAAAGACTTGAACCTAGTGGTTTTAAAAATGACTCGCCCCTCCACTTTGGCATATATGGTATAGTTTCGCTGTGTGGTGATTATATAACACATGATTGAATCTAGTGGTTTTTTTTGTTTAATGAAGAAATCTTACTGGTTTTTTTTGTTTAATAAAGAAATCCTACTAAATGTATTATATAACCCATAGTTGTATTATATAATCCATACTATATAACTCATAGTTGGATTTAAGGAAACACCTTCCTGCCATATAATGTAATAATAATAAAATTTGGCATCAACAAGTCTTTTTGGAGTTGTACATCTCAATCAATTCCATCCACACATACCTACTTTCGCATCTAATATTATATAATCCATTCATACCTATGGTTGCCATTGAATATGAGGCTTTTTCCTACCTGCAAATTTCTATCTGTTCTGGTACGCATTCCTTATAGCCTTGTGAGCTTTGATTTCCCCCATTTACCTAATAGATAAGACATTGGTCTCCAAGAATAAAAAATTACCAATTGCTAACAAAATTAGCCCAAGTTTCATGGTATTTTGTGTATATTCTTTTGATTTCTTTCCATTGGATGAAAAGCAACAGTTTAATTAATCATCATTTTCCTGTTATTACAGGCTACAATTACAAATAAATGAAATAATACAAAGAGATGCATCCGTGTTTCAACATAAACCAAACAAAAAATATTGAAAGAAATCTTGGATTACCAATTTTCCAAACAAAGTTTAACTCTTAAATTATTTGCATTCAGTAGGCAATTTTTGTCTTTCACATTCTATACAATTTATTAATGGAAACAAATATTGAATTTTAGAGTGAAACAAATTTTTGATGCTATCCATGTACAAAATATTGATATTGAACATTTCATGGTATTCATTATAACACAGATGTTTTATCATATACAAGAATAGTTAACCATCTCATTGGAAAGCATGTTTATCATACAAACATAATCAAACTACATGAACCAAATGAATTTGTCCTAAAATAACAATGCATTCTCATGCCAAATCAAGAAATGATTATCTAATTACATATCAAATCAAGGTTCAACAACAATATAATGGAACAATGTACAGTTGGTATGATCAAGATAATGCACAACACACTGTTGGAAATTCCAAAAACGACAAATATATTCACATATTAAACAATAGGCTATTACATACTTTAACATTCAAGCTATCAATAAATTTCTTGTCACTTAAACATTTCTTTTATTTTTTCTTTTTCTTTTTTTTTCCCTATATACAATAGTATTTTTCCCCATGCAACAAAAAAAGCATCAAAACGTTTTTTTTGTTCATAGTAGAGTCCATGAATTTTTTTTTAGCATTAGGATCTTTGTTTGAAGAAAATGCAAAGAAAAAGGAGCAGTTGGGTAACTGCAATTACTGCTAACACTGCTCTGTAATCAACCATCAGGTTAGTTGATAACACATTTTGACTCTTCTACACAAAAAAACCGACAATGAGAGAAAATCACATAGATATATCACTGAATCAACATTATTGTCCAAAACATAAATGAACATTTTTTTCCTAAAAATATTCAATAGAGCAAAAACTAATATATATATGTGTGTGTGTGTGTGTGTGTGTGGGCATCTTTAAACTAGATTGTTTACATCTAATATTGCTACCAGATATCAATGTTGATTGCAATGTTTCAATAACATTGACAATGTTGTCAACTGTTAAAGTAAAAATCCATTTGACACAAAGTTTGCGAAAATGGAAAACTGTAGATGAAACATTGTTTTTATATTGTTCAAAGTTTTTTTGTAGATAGCAGTGGAACTTTTTTTTCCAGTTGTAGCATTTGCAACTTGCATTCTATTTTTCCATCATCTGTTTCCAATATGCATTCAACATTATATTTGAAGTTGCATATTGTATTTTCTTTACAAATTGCACATTCATATGAAAGCAGAAGCATAGGTTGTTTGCAATTGTTGTA
Source organism: Pinus albicaulis (assembly GCA_034641835.2). NCBI lineage: Eukaryota > Viridiplantae > Streptophyta > Pinopsida > Pinales > Pinaceae > Pinus > Pinus albicaulis. Next base: position 8,899 of record JAXQQM020090524.1, read on the forward strand.
TATTTTTTGAAATTGTGGAGAAAATACAATTTATGGCCTTAATGCACCATATACCTATTTCAAAGGTCAATGGGATCTATCAAGCAAGAATATATTTTGAAAAAAAAGATATGTTTTTGCACAAAAACATGAAACAAATTCTAGATAAAAGGGAAAATAGTTGAGAAAATACTTGTGTTTTTTATTCAACAAAAGAGAGAAAGTGTGTCTTAGCAAAGTCATCATTGAGGGTTTCAACAAATCTTGCTACAAAAGGATATAGTATTTGAACACCTCTTGGACTGGTTCTTACAACATTCTTGAAAAGGTATAGTGGTGTGACTTTTGACTGTAACTCATATTGTATTTTGAGAAACTTCCCTTTGTATATTTTTGTAAGCTACAATTGTAACATGGTTGCAGAGAGTGCATCTGTTTTAATGAATGACTAGACATATGATGCAATTGGGACTCGAAGCTAAATTTGGATTTTTGTTTTGACTTGGGCCATATACTACAAATAGATTGCCTTCAAAAACATTTGTGTGACATCTAGATGAAATCTGGATAAATGAGCGGGGTTGTGGTTGAATTTTCTTACATTTGCATATTTGAAAAGGAAATATGTTTGTTAAAAAGGAATTCAATTGCTTAGAAAAAAAACTAATGTCCAAACAAAGGAAACCAAAATCAAAGTGAAATATGACCGTTTTGTGTCTTTTTCTGATGTTGTTTATTCATATGAAATCTTAGAGTTGCTAGATGATGGTTGCAAGTGTCCATATTTCTATTTTACAATATTTTGAAATTTTTTGTCTTGGAAAAAGACAATCGAATTAATGATATATCTTTACCAAGTGAAAAGATGGTTAATGAAAAAAAGGATTTCAAATCGATATGTTCTTATCAAAGAACACTACTAAAATAAGCATAATAGTGGAATTGAAACTATGATTAGGAAAGAGACAAAAAACTAGATACCTTGGCACATTTTTCAATGCAATGTATCACAATATTTCATGTACTTCGATGCACATTTCTCATCTATATAGGTAAAAAATTCTGGAATAGATTTTATTGGAAAACATGTTTGATTCTACGTCAATCACTATCCAAATATAGCTTGTATCAAACAATGATGAGTTCACACGTAACAAGAATCTAACTATTAAAAAACTCGTTACATAGCTAAAAGTTTATGCATTTAAAAGTGTAGTCAGAATTCGTAGCAAGGAATATATTTGTAACCTCGGTAATTGTTCAAGCTCATATCTTTGACATTGTAAGATAGATGGCATGATGGTCTTTCCAATAGGCATCAAATAAATAAAATCCAATTCTGGAAATTGGTAAATTTGTCCAAAAGTGATCTAGCATAGAGCCAAAATCAGTTATTGGTTTTGTTGTATGAAGAGTGAAATCATTCTCTTGCATGAGTGATTTTTTTTTTTTTTTTATGTTTGTTACCATTTTGAAACATGTCTATGTTGAATTCACCGATAATTATGAATGGATATTTATCAGTTTCATTTTTTAATATGATATTGATAAAATTAATGATTTCTCGAATTGATACTTTTGATGCCATATGGACATTTGCAAATGTGAGGAAAGTTCCTGGGAACGGAAAATAGAAATCATTAACTCAATATGGACTATTTTATAATTGTATGGGTTTTCAATTAGTGATATTTTCTTGTAATATGTGATAACACCATGCAAGTGGAACAAAGAAATATAGGCATAGCCTTTTGAAAATGTGATATTTGTTAATCTACGTTTGTTTTTGTTTCTTGTAAACATAGTGTAGAAATCTCTAACACATCTCTCATACCATGTAGAAATTATATAGAAAAATCTATATACCAATGAATTCAATCCGATCATGTAATGTACTAAAACAAGATATTGAATTCTTCTACTATATTTGTGGAATATAAAACACGATCGTTCAATCACATGCAAGTAAGAGAAAGAAATTATCAATCACACAACACAAGATGTTCTTGGGGAAAGCACCTGCTCAAAACCCCTCTATCATATATTGTACATAGTCAAAGAATCATGAAACAATACAATGCTTTCTCACACCGAGAAAATCATGCACTCTACCGATCATCTTACCCTGATCCTGCTCAAAACTGACTAGCAATTCATAGGCAAAATTTACCAACACTTCGCCAATTCTTAGCCCCTGCTTAGCCCAGCCTTGCTCACACAATCCCTAGGCAATTAATCTTTATTAAATAGGATAATCAACCTTCCTTGATTGCCCAATCCTTCATGATTCTTCCTCTGACTTTATAATTGCGCCCAGGCAATTCTCTAATAATAAAATTGATTGTTAACTTCCCGTTAACCTCTGTCTCAACTGGGTCGTCGTCAGAATTCACATGCATGCAGCTAATAATAGCTAATAATTAGTTATCTAATAGATCACTACTTGTGAATTAAATCTAACTTAATTCACTTGACCTCTCACTAGCCCATCACTCAATTATAACTATGTAAACTGATTTTAACTCAATTAATTTGAGTTAACTAATTACACATGCACCAAACTAATGCATTAACTGCAACTAGAAAATCATAGAATCACATGCCTCACCTTTGACCCTCAACTCGAATTTCTTGAGCTAACTTGGTCTTTCTAACTTAGTTAACTAATACAAGTTGTTATGAGATGAAATTACAATTTATTTAAGGGATAAATATAATAGACACCCACATTTAGCGCTAGTATGTAACTCAATTCCTCACTCATGTGTGATCGAAATACCATACCAGTTATGTGGTCAATTTTTGTACTTTTTGGATGCCAGTTTCACTGTTTCTTGTTGCAAATTTCAACACTCCCTCTCAACAAGAAAGGAATTAATCTATCCTGATCTGCTACCTTTGGAATGTTCTACATCCAACACTTCTCTAGTGTTTTTTGCACATGCAACTCCTAAAATTGAATAGTCTCCGAACAAATGAATCAATATAATGCATCTGTCATCAGAGTCTTCGGACTACTGCTAGCTACGGCACATGTCTACTGGACTCCCTGCATTGCTGCTAACATCTGCATCTGTGCCCTCTGCACTATTTCCAACTCCGATCTACGCTCCAGTATCTAACATTTGTCACTCTGATTTTTTTCCTCCTGAAGTCTTACTACATTAATCTAATTGATCCTTCCTGCTAATGTTGTACTATGGGCTCCTTGTAGCCAGGTTCGTCCATGAGACACGCCATCTCAATGGACCCTGCCCAAATCTCTTCTTGGGATTAATTCTGCACATTACCCCACCTCACACCTAGAGGTATAGTTGCATGTACTCCCTCTACCCTTCTAGCTCGAAATTTCCCCCTCTTGGAGGTATTTGCTTGAGTGGACTCTTCCACTCGGTCTCCTCTCTTCTTCTCCAATTGTGGCTACTCCACAACCTTCTGAGGCTACTTCTGAGGCTGCATGTTGAGAGATAATTGCTCCCTCTCAACCACCAGGTCATTAACCACTACTTTGATCCTCAAAGCCTTGCATGCATCATCGACCTCAAGAGCATACAGGTTCTTGACTCTTGAACCGATCTGCTTCACCTGCCCTGTGGATATGTGAATAAGGAATGCCTTTCCTTCATTGAAAACCACATCATATCCAAAATTGTTGTGAAACTAGCTCTAAAAATAGAAGAAAAGAGATATCAACGCTTTAGAAATAAGCCACTTCGAGGGAGAAACCTCCAATACAATACATGAATGAACAATTTTTGGATGATACAAATGACAAAACCTCCTCTTTATATATAGGAGTCCATGGGGCCACAATGTAATCCTAGCCGACCTAACAATAATAATGTAAGGGCACAATAATAACAATATGGGGGTTACAGGGGTACAATAATAACAATAAGGGGGTTAAACTAACAACAATAAGGGACTATACTAGTAATATAAGGACCTAACATGCTCCTCTCCTTCAAAAAAGTGTTGTCCTCAATGCTTGAGTAGCTCTGAGTGCTTCTGTATAAAATTCTCATCCTCCCATATAGAACCTTTGGTGGGTAAGTTCTTCCATTTGATGAGATACTTTGAAATTGATTGATTTCGTAGCTGTCGAGTTCTTGTTTCCGTGACTACTTCAGGTTCCAATATGGTTTTTCTTTCCTCATCAAGTTCTAGAAATATTGATTGAACTGGAAGTTTGTCCCCTATAACCTTTTTTAAGCATGAAACATGGACAACTGGATGCACTCGCGAAGAAGTAGGAAGATGCAATTTGTATGCCATAGTACCAATCTTTTGCAACACCTTGTAAGGACCATAGTACTTTGGCGATAATTTATTATCCTTCTTAGCTTGCTTGAGGGACATTTGTTTGTATGGTTGTAGCCGTAAAAATACCCAGTCTCCCACATCAAAACTTCTCTCACTCCGATGTTGATCTGCCTGTTGTTTCATTCGATTTTGTGCCAAATTTAGGTTATCCTTTAAGAGTTCGAGAACTTCTTGTTGATGCTCGATATGATCCTCCACTGCTTGAAGCCTAGAATTTTCCCTTAAATAAGATGTGATGGATGGTGGATGATATCCATAAAGTGCCATAAATGGGGTCATTTTTGCTGCAGTATGGAAGGAAGTGTTATACCACCATTTAGCGAGAGGTAACCACTTGACCCATTTTGCTTTCTTATCAAATACAAAACAACAAAGATATCCTTCCAAACATTTATTCACTATCTCTGTCTGACCATCAGATTGAGGATGATAAGATGAGCTATGAGCTAGTTGAGTACCCAAACAAGAAAATAATTCCGTCCAAAAATTTCCAGTAAAAATGGGATCTCTGTCACTTACAATAATCTTTGGGTTTCCATGTAGCTTTTGAATTGTTTCCATAAATGCAAAAGCAACTGTACTTGCTTTAAATGGATGAGATAATGCACAAAATTGGGCATACTTGGTAAGTCTATCAACTGCCACCATGATGACACTCCTTCCTTCAGACTTAGGTAAACCTGTGATAAAATCCATTGAAATCTCCTCCCAACGTTGTCTTGGAATGGATAAAGGTTTTAGAAGACCCGGGGTCTTAATTGTCTCAACTTTATTTTGCTAGCAAACCAAACATTCTGCCACAAAATTTTGAATATTAGATTTAAGGCCATCCCAAAAAAATTCTTTCTGCACCCTGTGGTAAGTTTTTAAAAATACTGAGTGTCCTCCTAAAGGAGAAGTGTGCAATTCCAAAAGAATATTTTTTTTAGTTGGGAATTCTTGCAAATATATAAGCGATCTTTGTACCATAAGGAACCACTTTTCCAGTTAAATGTATCATATGTACTAGGATCTTGCTGCAACTTTTGAATGAGTGTCCAAACTTCTTTGTCCTTCTTCGATTCATCCCTTGCTTCGGTTATCCAATTTGGTTGGATAATAGAAATGCCACAAAGCAATGCTTCCACCTCTTCATCATTTCATGAGAGTGCATATGCAACAACATTTAGCTTCCCTTTTTTGTAGATGATTTCAAAGTCATAACCCAACATCTTTATGACCCATTTTTGCTGCTCTTCCGAAGATAGTCTTTGTTCCAAAAAGTGTTTAAGACTATCATGATCAGTTTTTACCTTCAAGTGTCTTCCCATTAGGTAAGGTCTCCATTTCTTTAGTGCATGTAGTATTGCCAACATTTCCTTCTCATAAATAGCCTTTTGTAAATACTTTCCTTTGATTGAACGACTTTCAAAAGCAATGGGTCTTCCTTCTTGCATTAAAATAGCACCAATTCCATTTCCTGAGGCATCACATTGCACAATAAAGGTTTTTGTGAAGTTTGGCGTAGCTAAGACTGGTGCTAGGCACATTGCCTCTTTAAGATGTTCAAACGCCTTAGTTGCTTCACGAGTCTATGAAAATGCATCTTTCTTCAATAATGTTGTTAGAGGTGCTGCTATTCTCCCATAATTATTAACAAACTTGCGATAATACCCTGTTAACCCGAGAAATCCACGCAAGTGCTTTATGGTTGTGGGGACATTCCATTCATTAATGGCTTTAATTCTGTTAGGGTATACCTTAACACCCTAGTGAGATGCAATATGACCCTATTCCACCTCTTGTACTCCAAAGAAACATTTGGATGTTTTTGCATATAATTGTTTCTCCTCCAATAGTTTGAGCACCATGTTAACATGTTGAACATTATCCTTCCAAGACCTGTTGTAGATTAATATATCATCAAAAAATACTAGCACAAATTTTCTAAGGAAGGGTTTGAAAATGGAATTCATCAACCCTTGAAATGTAGAAGGTGCATTGGTAAGGCCAAAAGGGATGACCAAAAATTCATAATGACCCTCATGAGTTCGAAATGCTATTTTTGGAATATCTTCAGTCTTCATTCTAATTTGATGATATCCTGAATGAAGATCCAACTTGGTAAAATAAATTGCTCCATGTAATTCATCCAATAATTCATCAATCATAGGAATGGGAAATTTATCTTTAATGGTGAGCTTATTGATCTCCCTATAATCCGGACACATTCGCCATGATCCATCCTTCTTGTGTACCAATACTACCGGAGCAGAGAAAGAACTTTGACTAGGTTGAATTATACCTGCCTCTAACATTTCTGCAATCATGCGTTCAATTTCGCTCTTTTGGAAGTAAGGATATCTATAAGGCCGGATGTTTGGAGGAACACTTCCTGGAATCAAATGAATAGCATGATCATGATCACTAATAGGTGGGAGTCCTTTGGGAGTTTCAAACACCTTGGAATGATTGTCCAAGACTTGTTGGAGATCTGCAGAAATAGATGATTTTGATGTCGGAACTTCTAGTGAGCACAATTGTGCAATTACGCCTCGTTGTTCTTTCTTTAGAAGCTTTGTCATGACATTAGAGCTTATTATCCTTCCCGGCTTCCCTTCAATACCCCGTAATTCGACTTCCTTTCCTTCTGAAAAAAATTTCAAGAAAAGTTCTTGAAAATTAAAAGCTACCCTCCCCAAAGATTGTAACCATTGTACTCCTAGTACAACATCAACACCTCCCATAGGAATGGAAAGCATTGGACTAGTCAATACATATTCCCCCATGGTTAGCTTCATATTATGGCATTTTCCAGAGCAATTTATAGTTCCTCCATTTGCAACCATCACTTGACATTCTGGTGCTGGGTATAGGAAACAATTCAATTCCTTGGCTACCTTACAATGAATAAAATTATGGGTACTACCTAAATCAATCAACACTATTAATTTTTTCTTCTTGATATGTCCTTCTATCTTGAGAGTTTGAGGAGTGGTAATTCCTGCCAATGCATTACATGATATGGTCAGACTCATTTCTTCTTCTTCTAGGGTTTCTTCCTGGTGTATATCCTCTTCTTTTTAAGTTTCTTGTTCATTTTCTTCCTCCTCTTCACAATCTATGTAAAATCATTTTTTCGTCTCTTCCATTCCATCTCTGCTTTGGTTATCCACTGTTGATAATAGAAATGGCAACAAAGTAATGCTTTCCACCTCTTTATCCTTTCTTGAGAGTGCATATGCAGCAACATTTAGCTTCCCTTTTTTGTAGATGATTTCAAAGTCATAACCAATTTGTGACCCATTTTTGTTGCTCTTTCGAAGATAGTCTTTGTTCCAAAAAGTGTTTAAGACTATCATGATCAATTTTTACCTTGAAGTGTCTTCCCATTAGGTAAGGTCTTCATTTATTTAGTGCATGTAGTATTGCCAACATTTCCTTTTCATAAATAGCCTTTTGTAAATAATTTCCTTTGATTGAACAACTTTCAAAAGCAATGGGTCTTCCTTCTTGCATTAAAGCAACACCAATTCCATTTCCTGAGGCATCACATTCCACAATAAAGGTTTTTGTGAAGTTTGGCGTAGCTAAGGTTGGTGCTAGGAACATTGCCTCTTTAAGATGTTCAAAGGCCTGAGTTGCTTCAGGAGTCCATGAAAATGTATCTTTCTTCAATAATGTTGTTAGAGGTGCTGCTATTCTCCCATAATTCTTAACAAACTTTCAATATTACCCTATTAACCCGAGAAATATGCGCAACTGCTTTATGGTTGTGGGGACATTCCATTCTTTAACAGCTTTAATTTTGTTAGGGTCTACCTTAACACCCTCGTGAGATACAATATGTCCCATATATTCCACCTCTTGTACTCCAAAGAAACATTTGGATATTTTTGCATATAATTGTTTATCCTCCAATAGTTTGAGCACCCTGTCAACATGTTGATGATGACTCTTCCAAGACTGTACTCTAATATGTCATCAAAAAGTACTAGAAAAAATTTTCTAAGGAAGGGTTTGAAAATGGAATTCATCAGCCCTTGAAATGTAGAAGGTGCATTGGTAAGGCCAAAAGGCATGACCAAAAATTCATAATGACCCTCATGAATTTGAAATGTTATTTTTGGAATATCTTCAGTCTTCATTCTAATTTGATGATATCCAAAACGAAGATCCAACTTGGTAAAATAAATTGTTCCATGTAATTCATCTAATAATTCATCAATCACAGGAATGGGAAATTTATCTTTAATAGTGATCTTATTGAGCTCCCTATAATCTGAACACATCCGCCCTGATCCATCCTTCTTATCTGCCAATACTACTGGAGCAAAGAAAGAACTTTGACTAGGTTGAATAATACCAGCCTCTAACATTTTTGCAATCATGCGTTCAATTTCGCTCTTTTGGACATAAGGATATCTGTAAGGCATAATGTTTCAAGGAACACTTTCTGGAATCAAATGAATAACATGATCATGATCACGAGTAGGTGGGAGTCCTTTGGGAGTTTCAAACACCTTGAAATGATTTTCCAAGACTTTTTGGAGATCTTGAGAAATAGATGATTTTGTTGTTGGAACTTCTAGAGAGCATAATTGTGCAATTACGCTTCGTTGTTATTTCTTCATAAGCTTTGTCATGACATTAGAGCTTATTATCTTTCCTGGCTTCCCTGTGATACCCCGTAATTCGATTTCCTTTCCTTCAAGAAAGAAAAAAATTCAAGAAAAGTTCTTGAAAATTAAAAGCTACCATCCCCAAAGATTGTAACCATTGTACTCCTAGTACAACATCAACACCTCCCATTGGGATGGAAAGCATTGGACTATTCAATACATATTCCCCCATGGATAGTTTGATATTATGGCATTTTCCAGAGCAATTTATAGTTCCTCCATTTGCAACCATCACTTGACATTCTGGTGCTGGGTATATGAAACAATTCAATTCCTTGGCTACCTTACAATGAATAAAATTATGAGTACTACCCGAATTAATCAACACTATTACCTTTTTCTTCTTGATATGTCCTTCTATCTTGAGAGTTTGAGGAGTGGTAATTCCTGCCAATGCATTACATGATATGGTCAGACTCATTTCTTCTTCTTCTAGGGTTGCTTCTTGGTGTATAACCTCTTCTTTTGAAGTTTTTTGTTCATTTTCTTCCTCCTCTTCACAATCTATGTAAAATCATTTCTTCGTCCTTATTCCATTCATCCCTTGCTTCGGTTATCCAATCTGGTTGGATAATAGAAATGCCACAAAGCAATGCTTCCACCTCTTCATCCTTTCTTGAGAGTGCATCTGCAACAACATTTAGCTTCCCTTTTTTGTAGATGATTTCAAAGTCATAACCCAACATCTTTGTGACCCATTTTTGTTGCTCTTTCGAAGATAGTCTTTGTTCCAAAAAGTGTTTAAGACTATCATGATCATTTTTTACCTTGAAGTGTATTCCCATTAGGTAAGGTCTCCATTTCTTTAGTGCATGTAGTATTGCTAACATTTCCTTCTCATAAATAGCCTTATGTAAATACTTTCCTTTGATTGAACGACTTTCAAAAGAAATGGGTCTTCCTTCTTACATTAAAATAACACCAATTACATTTCCTAAGGCATCACATTGCAAAATAAAGGTTTTTGTGAAGTCTGGCGTAGCTAAGACTGGTGCTAGGCACATTGCCTTTTTAAGATGTTCAAACGCCTTAGTCGCTTCAAGAGTCCATGAAAATGCATCTTTCTTCAATAATTTTGTCAGAGGTGCTGCTATTCTCCCATAATTCTTAACAAACTTGCGATAATACCCTGTTAACCCGAGAAATCCGCGCAAGTGCTTTATGGTTGTGGGGACTTTCCATTCCTTAATGGCTTTAATTTTGTTAGGGTTTGCCTTAACACCCTCGTGAGATACAATATGACCCAAATATTCCACCTCTTGTACTTCAAAGAAACATTTGGATGTTTTTGCATATAATTGTTTCTCCTCCAATAGTTTGAGCACCATGTCAACGTGTTGAACATGATCCTTCCAAGACCTGTTGTAGATTAATATATCATCAAAAAATACTAGCACAAATTTTCTAAGGAAGGGTTTGAAAATGGAATTTATCAACCCTTGAAATGTAGAAGGTGCATTGGTAAGGCCAAAAGGCATGACCAGAAATTCATAATGACCCTCATGAGTTCGAAATGTTGTTTTTGGAATATCTTCGCCTTCATTTTAGTCATATATTACATTCAACAAAGATCCAACTTGCAAAATAAATTTCTCCATGTAATTCATCCAATAATTCATCAATCTAGAATGGGAAATTTATCTTTAATAGTGAGCTTATTGAGCTCCCTATAATCCGGACACATGCGCCATGATCCATCCTTCTTGTGCACCAATACTACTGGAGCAGAGAAAGAACTTTGACTAGGTTGAATTATACCAGCCTCTAACATTTCTGCAATCATATGTTCAATTTCACTCTTTTGGACATAACGATATTTGTAAGGCCAGATGTTTGGAGGAACACTTCTTGGAATCAAATGAATAGCATGATCATGATCACGAATAGGTGGGAGTCCTTTGGGAGTATCAAACACCTTCGAATGATTGTCCAAGACTCTTTGGAGATCTAGAGAAACAGATGATTTTGATGTTGGAACTTATAGTGAGCATAATTGTGCAATTACACCTCGTTGTTATTTCTTCGGAAGCTTTGTCATGACATTAGAACTTATTATCTTTCCTGGCTTCCCTGTGATACCTCGTAATTCGATTTCCTTTCCTTCCGAAAAAAAATTTCAAGAAAAGTTCTTTAAAATTAAAAGCTACCGTCCCCAAAGATTGTAACCATTGTACTCCTAGTACAACATCAACACCTCCCATTGGGATGAAAAGCATTGGACTATTCAATACATATTCCCCCGTGGATAGCTTGATATTATGGCATTTTCCAGAGCAATTTATAGTTCCTCCATTTGCAACCATCACTTTACATTCTGGTGTTGGGTATAGGAAACAATTCAATTCCTTGGCTACCTTACAATGAATAAAATTATGGGTACTACCCGAATCAGTCAACATTCTTCTTGATATGTCCTTATATCTTGAGAGTTTGAGGAGTGGTAATTCCTGCCAATGCATTACATGATATGTTCGGACTCATTTCTTCTTCTTCTAGGGTTGCTTCCTGGTGTATATCCTCTTCTTTTGAAGTTTCTTGTTCATTTTCTTCCTCCTCTTCACAATCTATGTAAAATAATTTCTTCTCAACACACTTATGACCTTTAATGTATTTGCTATCACAACTGTAGCAAAGCCCTTTTGTTATTTTTTCTTCCAATTGCTGTGGTGTCAACCTTGTAGGTTGTGGAAGTCTAGGAGTAGCAACACTTCCATCTTTATAGATGTGAGTGGTAGGCTTCCTTGTCACCATAATTTTACATTCAATTTTTCTTGCCAACCTGAATGGATTCTCTAATGAATCTGGTTCCCAAATGAAAACTTCATGTTGGATGTTATCCTTTAAAGTCCCTTTGAAGACATCAATCCTGTGTTCCTCTGGAATATCAGTTACCCTTATTTTCAATTTTTGGAAGTCCTCAATGTGCTCCGCCACTAAACCCTTTTGTTTGAGATTTATCAATTGGCTCAAGAAGGTGTTGCTCTTTGTATCCTCATAATGTGCTATCATTTCCTTTGTAAAAATTGACCAAGTGACAATTTTTTTACGGGAGCAAAGCCATCGATACCATACAAATGGATTTTGTTCTAAATGTAAAGTTGCAATGCATACCTTTTGTGTGTTTTTCACATTATTGAGATCAAAATATTTCTCCATCTGTAGTATTCATGTTACGGGATCCTTGCCATCAAACTTCCTCATATCCATCTTTGGAATATGGTGGTTCTTCCATCCAACCTTATATTTTATGAAATCATGATTAACATTTATTTTGTTCTCATCATGAGTTTCCGCTACTATATTTTCGCCATTAGGAAACATTTCTTGTATCAACTTTGCCAAACCTTCGATGTCTACTTTTAGATCATTCTTCATGTTTTTGATGTTGCCTTTCATTTTTTCATCGATCTTAGCTTCCATGCCCACTTCCATGCCATCCATCTTAGCTTCCAAACCATTCATCTTAGCTTCCACGCCTTTCTTCAAAAGATCCATCTTATTTTCCACGCCTTTCTTCAAAACTTCCATTTCATTTTTTGTTGCTCTTTTCGATAGCGAAATTTAGTGCACTTGCTCTTGTAATTTTGATATCTCATGTTGTGTTTCTTCGTCTTCATGAGTCATAGTGGAGCCTTCTGAAGGCTTAATGGGTGTTGAATTATTTTTACGGGGCATTTTATAACCCAATACTGATATCTATTCTTCAATATGCCCTTGGAATAAATTCAAACTATTTTTTTTCAAACGAGACTTATGTAATTCGAAAAAAAAAAATACACACATTTTTCTTGCTTTTTAGGAGCTCAATATTGTAACCGAATTATCTCTATGATTTCAGATCTTCAATATTTGAAATTCGGCCCTATATTAGTCCTCTAAATCTTCTTTCGAATGCCACAGGTCTGACCTGATTTGGATTTTTCAAGTCAAAGTTATGCCCAATCTCCCACAATGACCTAATTATGGACTAGTTCAGTATAGCGAACTTGTACGACTTGCCACGTATCACTGTTTCCTCCTTTGGCTCTGAAATTGATAGACAAAAAACTAAATTCCGTGTACTTGCGGCCTCTTTTTACATCATTCCAATCTGATGCTTAGAGAGAGATCTATGAAACTTTTCCCACGATCACCTCTTTGAGATGAAATTCAGAAGCCTGAAAATGCCCTAACTTCCACAGATCATATCTTCGCAAATATTGCAAACCAAGATCTGAAATTTTGCGACGATGTTCCGTAGGATTTTGACTTCGCACTCTAAAAATTTCAGCTTCTAAACATTCGTAGAAAAACATTTATAGAGAAAATTCCACGATAACCTGTTTAGGTTAAATTCAAGAGCCTGCAAAATGACCTAACTTCCACAGATCATATCTCCAAAAATATTGTGAACCAAACTCTGAAATTTTTGCGACAATGTTCCTCAGGATTTTGGCTTCGCACTCTAAAAATTTCAGCTTTTGAACGTTCGTAGAAAACAAGTTATAGCGCAAATTCCACGATGACCTGTTTGGAGCAGCGAAACCTTAGAATCTCAAAGCTCTGATACCAAATGTTGTGAAACCAGCTCCAAAAATAGAAGAAAAGAGATATCAACACCTTAGAAATAAGCCACTTCAAGGGGGCAATCGCCAATACATTACATGAATGAATAATTCTTGGATGATACAAATGACAAAACCTCCTCTCTATATATAGGAGTCCATGGGGCCACAATGTAATCCTAGCCGACCTAAAAATAATAATGTAAGGGCACAATAATAACAATATGGGGGTTACAGGGGTACAATAATAACAATAAGGGGGTTAAACTAGCAACAATAAGGGGCTATACTAGTAATATAAGGACCTAACAAAGATCCTCCAACACAACTGAATCTATATTATTTTTCAATCTTGGTACATGCATGACATCTTTTAATATGAAAAGCTTGCACGATTGTCTCTGGAAAGTAACTGTACCAATCTCAGTAGCACTATATCTCTTATCATCGTCCATCTCGATGTGCATCTGAAGATCCTTCTCCTCCAAGCTACTAAAGAGTTATTTGTTTCCCATCATGTGCAAATATGCTCCACTCTCCAAGTACCGCATAGATCCCATCACAGTTGATGCTATGCATGCGATGAGAGAGAAGTCCAACTCAAACTGTGAGGCCAGAGCTTCACCCGTTGCAGCTCCCGGAGCCTTCTTATTGTTCTTATTCTTTTGTGGACAATTTGTGGCATAGTGTCCATGATCATGACAGTGAAAATATTTCACCTTTCACATGTCACGCTTCTTGCCTTCCTTGTCAGTCACATATTTGGAATGGGAATTCTCCCCCTTCCCATTCTTTTCCTTACCAGGCAAGGCACAATTTTCCTCATCATCAGCCTTGGATGAGGACCCATCCCTGGTATTCCGCCGAAACTCTTCTCTTACCAAATCTAACCATAGTCGCTCCCAATCTAGTAACTTCTCCCTCCCATTCACAGATTTTTGGTAACTATGCTAGCTCTTGGGAAGGCCTAGAAATGCTAGGATCACCAAGTCATCATCAGCTACAGTAATTCCAATACTTCCAAGCACATCTCGACATTGAGTGAACTTGGTCAAGTATTTCTGGAATGTGTCATCCTTCTCCAATTTGATTTTTCTGAGCTTGTCCTTGAGTGTCAATTTTTTGTGGTCATTGGTGCTTTGAAACAGATCTGTCAAGGCCTTCCACATAGCATATGGAGTTGTCTTTCCATGGAGACTCGAGACAATATGATCTCTAACTCCCTCTAACAAGATCCTCCTCACCTTTGCTACCTTCTTCTGCCATGCATCAATAAGTTGGGCATCTGCTGCTGTGGGCTTGGGAATATCACTATCTATGAATTCCTTCAACCCATTGTCCTCCAACATTGCCTCCACCATGTCCTTCCATGCAATATAATTCGAACTTCCCTTGAGTGCATATTCGATTGTCAAGCCATTGAAAGACGTCTTGATCTGCTTCTAGCTACAAAGAAAGTATCTACAAATTTGAATATTGTTCAACACAAACTCAATTTATTCTCCACTATTGTGATTCCTGGCGTCTGATACCATGTAAAAAATCTCTAACACAGCTCTGATACCTTGTAGAAATAATATAGAAACTCAATATACCAATGGATTTAATCTGATCATGTAATGTACTAAAATAAGATACTGAATCCTTCTACTATATTTGTGGAATATAAAACACGATCACTCAATCACATGCAAGTAAGAGAAAGAAACTATTGATCACACAACACAATATGTTCTTGGAGAAAGCACCTGCTCAAAACCCCTCTATCATATATTTTACATAGTCAAAGAATCATGAAACAATACAATGTTTTCTAACACCGAGAAAATAATGCACTCTATCGATCGTCTCACACTGATCCTGCTCAAAACTGACTAGCAATTCATAAGCAAAATTTACCAACACTTAGCCAATTCTCAGCCCTTGCTTATCCCAACCTTTCTCACGCAATACCTAGGCAATTAATCCCTATTAAATAGGATAATCAACCTTCCTTGACTACGCAATATTTCATGAGTCTTCCTCTAACTTTAAAATTACGCCCGAACAATTCACTAATAATACAGCTGATAGTTAACTTCCCTTTAACCTTTGTCTCAACTGGGTCGTCATCAGAATTGACATGCATGCAGCTAGTAATATTGAATCATCAGTTATTTGATATATCACTACTTGTGAATTAAATCCAATTTAATTCACTTGACCTCTCACTAGCTCATCACTCAGTTATAACTAGTTAAACTGATTTTAACTCAATTAATTTGAGTTAACTGATTACACATGCACGAAACTAATGCATTAACTGCAACTGGACCCCCAAAATAATAGAATCACTCTACATGCCTCACCTTTGACCCTCAATTCGAATTTCTTGAGCTAACTCGGTCTTTCTGACTTATTTAACTAATACAAGTTTTTATGAGATGAAATTACAATTTATTTTCCAATTTATTTAAGGGATAAATAAATTAGATGCCCATATTTAGTGCTAGTATGTAACTGAATTCCTCACTCAAGTGTGACTGGAATTCCATACCAATTATGTGGTCAATTTTTATCCTTTCTAGATTCCAATTTCACTGTTTCTTGTTGCAAATTTCAACACATAGTATATCATCACTCTTTAAATCATAAGCATTGTTGATATTTTTAAATCCAATTTCAAACTACGTGTGTTCAATGAGCATATAGTCAAGTATTGATTTCTTTGTACTCCATGTAAATTGTGTTCAAGTTGATAGGAAACATGTTCTAAAAGTCGTTTTACTTCAGTAACAACTTTTTGATAAAGAGAGAAGTTTGATTTTTTGCAATCTGCTGATTAGATAAAAATATATAATGTCTTTGACACAAGAAACTGTTGTGTAGACAAGTCCATGTTCTTTTAATCCTTTTGGATCAAAAGCCAATATGTCCATTGTTACCCCTTGAGATAAAAGTAATTACTTAATATCATATATAAATAAGAAAAAAATTAAGGAAATATTACCAACAGATTGTTGGTGTCCTAGCTTTTATTGTATCCACAATTATTTTACACGCAAAAGTCTTGGATAATGGTTTTTTCCATACTCCTTTTTTATTTCTTTTTTTAACTTTCTTTGTACAAATGGTGGAGGAAAAGATGTTGAATAAAAATGCAACAAACACATTGATCGAGGTGGATATTGGTGGCCACCCACCTATTCCACTTGGACCCCCACCATTGTTTCTTTCAATTTTTCAATTTCCTTAATTGTAGCAAAATTTACTATTTTTGGCAGTTTTTCGGGTCCTAAACTTTCGGAGTTGTTTTGAGGCCCTAAACAGTGTTTTTTGGGCATGAAAATTCCAATGAATGATAGTTTTAGTCCTCAGATAGATCTTTTTAACGAGGTATCATGTGCGTCAAACGGAGATAGTATGCCAAAGTTAGACCTCGGGAAATTGATGTACCACTTTACCCCGATGGGGCCCATAGTTTGTCATTTCATCTCCTAGGGTTAGGTTTTTGAATATTTTTGGGTTTCCATTGTTTCTCAATAATAAATAGGCCTTTGAGTCTCATTGTAACACAATTCAGAGGCATATAGCCGCCACATCTCTTCTCAGAGATAGGCTACCAGCGCCCTAGCTAGTTTATTTCCATTCTGTCTGTAAGCATATTTCAGTTATGAGATATTAATGAAATGAAGTCTTATTTCTACTGCATCTTTGTGTTTATGTGTATTTCTATATTTTATTTTGTTCCTACATAAGTCTAGATCACACATAGTTGTCTAAATGGAATGGATAGAATTGAAAGAAAACAACCATTGTATATGGATGCTTAATTATTCTTATGCTCACAGACCTTAAATATTCAAGCTATTTTAGAAAACAAGACAATGAATGTCTATCGTATTTTTATCATAATTTTAATTGTTTTAGTGGAGCCATGTGAGCCCTTTTGTCAACATAACATGTTTTTAAAAAGCCTACAAAAACAGGCTTTAAAAAAAATCTACAATGATAATATATATATTTTGCAATATATATAAGGTAGTAATTTTTCTAACCATCCAATGGTAATATATATAAATCAATCATCCTATGAATAGTTAATGCATTAGTTTACTAGGAAAATATAATATTTTCTATAATCGATAGAAAAATTAAAACTCAATGCATCAACATCTTTACATTTCTGCAACTATATTAAAAAAATGTCATTTCAGAACTTCAGGAGTCTCGTATACAAGCACAACGTGTTTTCATGGTAACATTATTAGGGATTAAACTTCCCATTGCATGTATCACACTTCATTAATGTCACACATGACTTTGTAAGTTTCCCATTTCTAGAAACCCCCTTCCTGTCTATTGAAATGATCTAGTGCTTTAAAGCATTCAGTTCTCAGGAATTTGTTACAGTCTCTAGTTCTCATATATTTATTGGACATGATACTAAATGAATCTAATATATAAATCCCCTTCTTTCTTGTTAACATGATTTATGGCTTTAAATCATTCAATTCTAAGGAATTTGTTACAATCCCTATTCCTCGGGGTTTTACTGGGAAAGATAATGAATGGCTCTGATATCTAAACATGTTAGAATCTATATGATGTAATTGTTATTTAAGAAATGCTCACGATCTTCCTATAGACATTAGGCTAAACTTTTGGCAGTATTCCCTCCCTATTTGAGTTGGGCGACTTTAAAACTCAAATTCGATATCAATCCCAAACATTATAGATTTTCTAAACATACGCATTTGTTTAAACGAAATTTAAGCTATCACTGAAATTTGACACCCAATTAATGACATATGTTCTAAATATTACATGAATTCATTTGGTGTTTATATGTACATATACATAAAACAAGAAAATAAATGTCACGGATTCAAACCTATCCAACCGAGTCCTTTGTATTTCCCTTGGCTCTTCCTAACTAATTTAATGCCACAAGATGCAAATCTTCAAAAAAAAAAAAAAAGGCATAAATAAAGTATGATCGTTCCATCAATCCATGGAAGACACCATATCTAACCCTAGAAATACTTATATATATATATATATATATATATATATATATATATATATATATATATTTTATTATTATTATTATTAGTATTTATTTATTTATAGATTTATCATCAATATTATTATTATTTATTTAATATTATTATTTTTCATTTATTTATTTTATTTTATTGATTTATCTATTTATTTTTATTTTATTTTTATTTATTTATTTATTTATTTATTTTTACTTTTTATTTTTATTTTTATTTTTTTATTATTTTATTATTTTTATTTTTATTTTATTTTATTAGAATTTTGGATTATTATTAATTAATTATATATAAATATTTTATTATATTTAAATCTTTAAATTATTAAATAAAATATAATAATAATAATTCAACTATTATTATGTCTTTGTATTTTTTTATTCAGTCAAACTAGCTGTTATTCCACAACAGTTAGTTGGAGTTTCCTATTTATTTAAACTATGTCCTAGATCAAATTTCTCATTTTGTCTTAATGATGAACCACACTAGTTGGTTCGAAACCTGTCGACAAAATCTGCTTGAATGTGATTTTCACCAAAAAATAATAATATTTAATTAATTAAATTGTTAATTTTAATTAATAAATTAATTATCTCCGGATGCGGATGTTTAGTACCGCGAAGAGGCCTACAGGCCTGGTCCTGCTCCCAAGGCAGTTCACTTGGGGTGGCCACATGGCCCCCCATGGTGCCTTAAATGCAGTCTTCATTACCCATCTGCGATGGGCATTTAAACCTGTTCGCCGTCACCTCCTCCGCCTTGATCAGTGCACTCACTATCAAATGGCGTGTTTTCGTTCGGATTCTCCAGATTGCTTCGTCGATGGTCACCGACCTCTGTCGCCTTTGAGCTCGCTCTGCCCGGGAGGCTATGCTACAGGTGGTGAAAGAACAGCCACAGGTCGACGGTGCGCATTGCATTGCTGCCTGGAAACCGTTCCAGGCTTCCACTACACGCAAAGTAACTTTTGTCCTGTTCATTTGAATTTTCAAGCTCCTCCTGTTTTTGTTGGTCATCTTACTCCTATAATTGCAGCTCCCTCCAGAGTTTGGGTGGATCCCTCTGAGAATTTCACCATGCCCAGACTCAGGCAGCGAATGTCTTGCAGGAGGGGAACTTCTCGGGGCAGATCTACGGGCGAACGCCCTCCCCACAGCCCCAGTGTTGACTTCTCCTTGGAGCCTTATGCAAGGCGCTCGGCTCAGAACTTTTCAGACCCTCCTGGTCTTCTCCGTGACTTCCATGCTAACGCGCCTCCTCTGTCTATCCCTCCGCCCCTCGCTCCCTCTGCTCCTCCTTTGTCCTCGCCCCAGCCTCACGTCTCTGCCTCCCCTCCTTCCCCTGGCAGTCGGTTCCTCAGACAAGCCTCGGAACAAGCCGAGTTGCGCTTCGACTTTGGCTTTGACCGCCCTATCACTGTCTTCTTAACAGTTACGCTGAGCAAAGAACTCCCCTTCCCTCCTGCCTCGCCCCCTGGTCACTTGCAGACTCCTTCTGCGCCCGCCTTCATCCCTCCTTCTGGTCCTGAACCTACCCCGTTCATTCCCCATTTCGGTGCTCCTCCTGCCCCCGTCCCTTCTTCCTCGGGACCTTTCTTTATGCAGATGGACGCAGGTATGTCAGGCGAAGAAGAAGACAAGATTGCTGAAGCGGACCTGGACAATCAGTATGGCTGCAGAATTGTGGAGGAGACAACTGCTTCAGACTAATTGTTCACTCGCTTCCATGGCCAGTTTCCAGTATGAACTCTGCCTAAGACTTTTTGCAAGGTTTTGCGTTTCAATGATAATTTACCGCAGATATATCTGCATGCATATTTTGTATTTCACTAGCTTTCTTATACTGAATGTTGTTAACTCTTCGCCGGTTTCCCAATTCCTGGGCGGTGTAATCACTTTCAATCGAACTGGTTTCCCGTTTATGGGCAGTTCCATAACTAGACTGAATGTGGCAATCAAGCCCGGTCTCAGGCTTCCTCAGCTGAGACGTGGCAGTTTTGTAATATTATGTTCATAATAGAAATAGCGCAATTTAGCAAAAAAAAAAAAAAAAAAAATCAATAAATTAATTATAACTAAATTAAACTAATTAAAAATTGATTTAGTTTATTAATTAAAATATTATATTAATATTATAATTTAAATTATATTAAAATTATCTTATAATTATTATAATTAAAATATAATATATATTATAATATTAATATAATATAATATATATTTTTAAAAACATTAATTCAAAACATATAACATAATGTAAACCATGTAAACCACCTCAGGTGAGGGTAACGAGGTATAAGGAGGAAGGAATCGAGGTTACGTGACGATGAGGAGGAATAAGGAGTGGAGGATGCTGTACACGGAGAGATAAGGTGACATGAGGGTGAGTGAGGTGGAGGCATAGGGGATATAAGTATTTGTAGAAATTCTTTCGGTAGTAATCACATGCAAAAGAACGAGGTCGACGCGTTTCGAATCAACCAGTGGGATATAAGGAGTTCAACCAAACCAAATTATATTTAAAAAAAAAATTCCTCGTATAAAAATCAAAAATTTGTATTGCAAATGTTAAGGGAGGAGCTTGAGGTGTTTAAATGAAATTGTAATATGCGTTTTGTGATATCGCAAGTAAATTTTATTGGATTGGTTTTTGGAAGGAGGAGAAGGAATGTGAAGTGGGCTCACGTGGGATTAACAATTTTATAAATTGGATTTCAGTTATTTTGTAATTTTGGGGTTTTAGGTTTAGTAATTTATTTTAAAATAACAATTTGGAGTAAATTACCAAGATCTAGAAACATGTTTTTTTCTATTGTACAATTTAGTTGGATTATTTTGTAGGATCGTTAGTGAAAAATAAAAAATTAGTAAAAATTAACTAAAAATGAATATTTACAATGAAGACTATTTTAATTGTGAAAATATAAATATTATACATTTATGTACATTTTTTAACCGAGGTGACAAAAATATGATCAAACTTCAAAAGAGTGTCATTTACAAACCGGTTGACCAAATGAAGCAAAACAAGTATCGTTGGAAAGCTTGTGAAAAATCGGATTCAATGAAACAAATCAAAATAGAAATCCGACAAAAAAATGGCAAAATTTGCAAGATAATTAACTTAATGAAAATCATAAAAGTTTCTTAGCCAAAAATTAATAGAAAGGGTCTCCATTATTCGAAGTAAAAATTAAAAAATGGGGGGTGTTGGGTTTTCACTACAACATGATCATAGGATAACGATGATTAGACCAAAACTAAGCACATATCAACCACCAAAGGAATGAAATTGTTTGATGTCACACTAACTTTGAAACTTGCGTAGATATTTCCTAAATACTACACAAATAATAATATATGTGGACTGCATAGAGCCTTTAAATGTGAAGTTTCATTCATGGCTACCGATCCAAATTGAATGCATTAATTAGCTACATCATCGTAATTATGTCGTGAATGGGGATTGTCATTCTCAACCATATTAACATAAACTTGTAGATATTCATGATTATCAATCTAAATTCAATGCAATTGATACCTACATCATCATAATAACATTGTGAATGGACAATAAATACATAATGTGTCATTCTCAATGACATAACATAACATACAACTATAGTTATTTGGACATATTTTCTTGGAACATTAATGTGAAAAAATTAATATTCATCACCCCAATTAGTATGTTAATGGATAGCCAAAGAGATAGGGGTATCAACACCCTTGAGAGTCCTTGCAAACATTTACTATCAATACCAATGACAACTCTGGACAAAATACTCACGTCACCTCGCTACCCCATCCCAAGCACAAAATTCTAACCTCACGGCAACACCTTAGCAACCCAAAAAAGTCCCACGACATACGGTCCAAAATTAATATGTCCAAATGGATGTCATATGTCTCCATAAATACACACAACAACCCCATGCATCTAAATTTATGCACAAGCAAAAGGATAAGCTGTAATATTCCTAAAATTTGCATGCAGCTAATAGGAATATTAGATTTTGATTTTTGCACCTAGCAGATGAATAAATGGGGAAAAGGACCCATAATTAACTTGTATTGACATAAAATCCCTCTTGGTGTGAAAAGAGGATAACTTGGTGGCTGGATTTTGAACTTCCCATGTGTGAACAGGAAAAGGATCATATTGATTCAGTCAAGTTGACCAAGTCAACAGCGCTGCCTAAGAGGGTGTGGCTTGCTTGAGAAGACAACGCAGTTTTGGAGGGAAAGTATTCACATGGTGTTGGAAACCCTAATAGGTGGGACCCAAGGTGAGGAGGCTCACAAACATTATAAGGAGGGAGATGGTAGACTTTTGGGGTTAGCGTATGGATTATTGATTTTGGTCTGCTCCGACTATTTGCAGCTTCTTGCTGATTAGCAGAGTTGCAGTGTTGTTCAGAACAAGGTATTCCTGCTTAGGGATTCCTTCTCCTTCATTGGGTGATCTCTTGGAGGAGTTTTGTTCTTCATTTCCCACATCACGGCTTGTGGCCAAGCATCCTCCTTCAGAGACAGTGTTATTCCTATAGCAGGGGACGTTGTGTTGCAGGGTGTTGCAGTGGGAGACTCACAACACCAATTCCTAAGCTTATCTTTCAGAGGAGGGAGCTCCCCTTGATTTGCAAGATCTGTACAGGAGGTTCCAGAGCTTATTTGACATCTTGGCATGTGGCCACTTCACCTTCCATCCTCTATAATGCAGTTATCTTCAGGAACTGCGTCATTTTCTTGGGTGCAACAGTTGCAGGGTTTGATCCCTTGCTTGTGAGCTAGTTCCTTGGAGAAAAGGCCAACCTTTCTCCCGGAAAGCTCTGTACTTCATTCTTTCTCTGTCAATTGTATATTTCAGTCACATATATTCAGTGCTGCAGTAAAACTGTGTTTTTCATATCTGCATTTTTGTACATTGTGCTCTCAAGAAACCCTTGTCGGGTTACTCTGTTTTGTATAAAAAGGGAGGAATCTCCATTTTCTCAGCCATTGATGCATTCTATACTCCAGATCTATTTTGTCCCATCATTTGCTACATAAACCTTCATAAAAATAACATTGTTCTTGCTTCAGTACTTTTTTCATGAGATAGGCTATGGGGTTTGGGCTTATTTGAGGCATATTGACTTGGGGAGATATGTTTATGTTGGCTAGAGTGATTTGTTTCACCTCTAATTATGCATGTGAGTTGTATATCACATATTCTAAGGGATCCAAGTCCATTTCCTCACTTGTATAGCGTTATTTTCTGAAGACAACTATTGTATGCCCTATATTGTTGCATTTCCCCACTTGGGAAGGAGGATATAGGCCATCTGCTTGCTGAGGTTCTTTCATCTGCTAGTGAGATGTTATTTTACATCTAATGAGCTGATCTACATTTCCATGCTCATGATTTGTTGAAGCTCCAACTTTGGAATATCTTAAGATACTCCATTTGTTGTAGAAAATCCCAATTTTGGGATATTACAGTGGTATCAAAGCTGCCATCTTGGCTCAGCCTGTGGATTTCAGATCCAATCAGAAGATAAGAAGAATAGGAGAAAAAAATGATGGATAGGATGGGATTACTCTCATCCATTTTCAGATCTAAGAAGAGCCTCTCCAAGGAGGTTCAACTGATGGAAGAAGAAAGATGCAATGAAACTCCAAGAGGGTTTCAAGAAGGGGAAAGCTGCAGTGAGACCTCTAGAAGGTTTCAAGAGGAAGAAGAAGACCCATGCACTTCTTGTTCTCATAAAGGAAGTGGAGAGCAAGAAGACCACTTAGAACATGAGATCCTGAGTGGGTATTTGGCAGAATACAAGTGCCAACCTAGGGCTTTCAAAGAGACCCTAGATTTTCCTCAATCTATTCAACTGAGAGAGGAAAGAAGACCATGCAGTAAGAGAATGATAAGAGGCAACAGATTCCTGTTGTCTACATTTGATGGATCACTCAAGTGTGCAGCAAAGACTTGGGTGATGAAGCTAGAAGCATTTTTCCTATTACATCCAGTAGTGGAGAAAGAGGTTGTCGAGATCTCAGCGCTGCACATGGAGGGCAAGGCAAACTCTTGGTGGATCAGCCATGAAGTTCATGCAAGAGTATATAATTTTTCTTATTTTATTCATCAAGTAATCAGGATATTTGACAATAGAAGACCAGAGGAGGAGGAGTCCTCTTCTCCATTTGAGGAGCGGAATCCTCCTCCATTTGAGGAGCCTTGTACCAGCGCTGTCACCATCATGGAGGGGCAACCATCTGTAGCAGTAGTTAGATCAGCCAACACATTGAAGAGAGGAACTCTTGCAACCCTACAAGAGGTTCCCCAGAATCACCAAGGTATGCATGTATTTCTATTTCTGATCATTTCAGAAAATCTTATGGGAAACCTTGGAAATTTGTCCTTACATGGCCCAGGATCAAAACCAATTGTTGTGGGGGAGCAACAAGCTTGCACAGCGCTGTGCACATGGGATTGATCCCAGAGGGGATGAACATCCATTCCTTTGCACCCTTATTGAGTTGCATGCAGCATAAGGGTTTAGGGTGCAATATTGGGGGAGGCATGATGAATGTTGAGTCACTTCCTATTGGTGTTTGGCCTTCAACACACTTGGATTCTTTTGGATTCAAGAGGTTGTTTGATGAGAGGTATTTTCTGAAATATCTCCAAGGGGTTACATCTCAACTTCCCATGAGGTGTAAGGAGAGAAATATGTTTTGGGAGATTGGTAGTCTTCATGGGGAAGATACCAAAGGAGAAAATGATTGGAGGCATCCACATTTGGATGAAGAGTCTTCTTCTCAAAAAGAAGACATGAAGATTCCTCTTTCAAAGGTAGGCCAAGATCTAAGGTCTCCTATTGATGATGAGGCATTTTCCACCATTGAATAAAAGGCTAGGGGTGACAGCGCAGTTATGACAAAGGCGTCTCTAGCATTTCATGAAGAAGAAGAAGAAGAAGAAGAAGCAGTTGCTCCAACAAGAGAAGCTCTTGCATTCTTACAAGGAGTTTCAAAGAGTCTCACATATAGAAATTATGGCACAATCCATGAGAAGCATGTGCCATCATTATCAAATGGTGAGATCCTGAATACTGCAGAAGATGAAGAGGAAGGCAAGCTTCATCGAGAAAGAAACATTTACCCCTCTTTATTTCAAAAGAGTGATGTACTAAGAAGGCATGAAGATCTATGCAAGACAAGCCAGGACACATCAGTCCATACATCTTTCTATTATGATATATGCCTTGATGTCTCCTTACATGGAAGAAGCCCTCTAGGGAAACTCCTTGATGGAAAGAGCAAATCGTTCTCTCAACATTGTACAGTGATGATACATTTGGCCAAGAGAGGGACTATCACAGCGCTGGAGACTCTGGGTAAGAAGCATGCTTATGCAAAGCACATTCCACTCTATGATTGCATGCATTCTTTTACTTTACATATGCAGGCCATGACTCCTAGAATGAGTGTCCTACCTTATAAAATTCATGGCCAACTATGGGTCAGGACAATTTTCAAACTTGGCCACTCCCTTGATGGGCTAAGGGAGGTTCTGCAGCATGATGGGTGCTTCCCTAAAGCACCAAATATGCATTTCACCTTCATACTTGGTGGAATGATGAGGGCAGAAATTAAGTGGCATATAAACCACTTACCACATCTAGATCTAAAGCAGGGAGGAGATGACCTGCGCTGGTTTCTATTGGGTAAATATGGGTACCACCCAAGGTTTTTGATTTTCTTGTCTCATGCTTTGTATCTCAAGAAAGGAATGTATAAGAAGGAGGCATGGTTGCTTTGGTTGACAAGAGGAGAGTATGGGAAGAAATTTTCCCATGCTTTTCATGATATTTCCAGAGAGAAGAAAGGCACATTCATGGTGCAAGGAGGCTACTCTTTTGCATTGGAGGATTATGAGGGGCTTCCATGTAGGAAGGAGATCTTATCACATAGCAGCATTATGGTGGATGGCTTTGGCATATGGAATGTCAAAGGGAGGAGTCATGGAGCCTTATTTCTAAGGCCTACAGCGCTATCACATGGGAGTGTGTTCTTATTGATAGAGTGTTCCAAGGAGTATGTGTATCCCTTCTTCTTGCATATTTTTATGAGGAGATCCTCATGGGAGAACTTATACATCGACCTCACTTTCAGCCTACTCACCATGCATGCTAAGAAATACATTTATGTACTTGTTGATTACTCCATTGAGTATTTGTATCTTCTCACCATATATGAGCAGTGCATTGCTCCACAAGAGAGCAAGAGTTTTTTTGGGTTTCATGGTCACTTTAGGGCCAATGTTTGTAATGATAGTAGCCCATCTATACATGACTTTGGGCAAGTGTATTTTTATTTTGTCTATGTATAGCTGATATAAATTGATGCTTACTTCCCCATGTTGGAGGAGAAAACATGCACAACTTATAACTTGTTGCAGAACCACTTGCCACATGACATTCTCAAACAGCAGTTGGGAAGACTACGTAATATCCACTTGGAGAACCTTTGGTACCATCCAAAATTGCACATAACTTTCAGCATTTTTCTGATTTGGATGCCAAATGGTGATGATGTTCCATTCATCTTGAATGGAATGGTTTGGGTTGGCATGTCTCATGATTTTGGAGGAAGGCTCCTTGGAGACTCAATCTTCTTCTTGCCATTGGAGGGAAATCATGTTGCAGCCCAAGATCAGCATGCCCTCTACACTTATCATAAGTGGAGAGGAGGACAGTGTGGGATAGGCCCTCTTGCCTATCATGTTCATTTATTCAGGCCACCTACACTTCAGGAGCCAAAGGTGGAGGAGATTCTTCATGAGTTGCCTTGTTGGAGGGGGACTCATTTCATATGGATGATAGCTTGGGGGTGGAGGTTTCACCTGGGAATGAGGATTTCCCATGCATTTCATACTCCGTGCCTTGAGAGGACCTCTAGACTGCACATAGTTGTCTCCTTGAGCATGTTACTTTTCCATGAGGATAGCCATTTGGGATGTGCACCAAATGCTTATTTGTTTTGCTTGGGAGAGGCACTATGGAGTTTCATTGTTGAGACAACATCTTATACTTCGGAGAGCTCATCATATGAGGGTGCTACAGGAGGAGGGAAGGAGACTTTCCAGTTCTATCCTTGCATTTGCTTGAGGACAAGCAACATTTGGAAGGGGAGGATTGTAATATCCTAAAATTTGCATGCAGCTAATAGGAATATTAGATTTTGATTTTTGCACCTAGTAGATGAATAAATGGGGAAAAGGACCCATATTTAACTTGTCTTGACATAAAATCCCTCTTGGTGTGAAAAGGGGATAACTTGGTGGCTGGATTTTTCACTTCCCATGTGTGAACAGGAAAAGGATCATGTTGATTCAGTCAATTTGACCAAGTCAACAGCGCTACCTTATAAGAGGGTGTGGCTTGCTTGAGAAGACAGCGCAGTTTTGGAGGGAAAGTATTCACATGGTGTTGGAAACCCTAATAGGTGGGACCCAAGGTGAGGAGGCTCACAAACATTATGAGGAGGGATATGGCAGACTTTTGGGGTTAGCTTATGGATTATTGATTTTAGTCTGCTCAGACTATTTGCAGCTTCCTGCTAATTAGCAGAGTTGCAGTGTTGTTCAACACAAGGTATTCCTGCTTAGGGATTCCTTCTCCTTCATTAGGTGATCTCTTGGACGAGTTTTGTTCTTCATTTCCCACATATCGACTTGTGACCAAGCATCCTCCTTCAGCCACAGCGTTATTCTTGTAGCAAGGGACGTTGTGTTGCAGGGTGTTGCAATGGGAGACTCACAACACCAGCTCCTAAGCTTATCTTTCAGAGGAGGGAGCTCCCTTGCTTTGCAAGATCTATATAGGAGGTTCCAGAGCTTATTTGACATCTTGGCATGTGGCCACTTCACCTTCCATCCTCTACAGTGCAGTTATCTTCAGGAACTGTCATTTTCTTGGGTGCAGCAGTTGCAGGGTTTGATCCCTTGCTTGTGAGCTAGTTCCTTGGAGAAAAGGCCAACCTTTCTTCCGGAAAGATCTGTAATTCATTCTTTCTCTGTCACTTGTATATTTCAGTCGCATATATTTAGTGCTGTAGTAAAACTATGTTTTTCAAATCCATATCTGCAGATCTTCATTTTTGTACATTGTGCTCTCAAGAAACCCTTGTCGGGTTACTCTATTTTGTATAAAAAGGGAGGAATCTCCATTTTCTCAGACATTGATGCATTGTATACTCCAGATATATTTTGTCCCATCATTTTCTGCATAAACCCTCATAAAAATAACGCTATTCTTGCTTCAGTACTTTCTACATGAGATAGGCTATGGGGTTTGGGCTTATTTGAGGCATATTTACTTGGGGAGATCTGTTTATGTTGGCTAGAGTGATTTTTTTCACCTCTAATTCTACATGTGAGTTTTATATCACATCTTCTAAGGGATCCAAGTCCCATTTCTCACTTTTATAGCGTTATTTTCTGAATACAGCTGTTTTATGCCCTATATTGTTGCATTTCCCCACTTGGGAAGGAGGATATAGGCCATCTGCTTGCTGAGGTTCTTTCATCTACTGGTAAGATGTTATTTTACATCTAATGAGCTGATCTACATTTCCATGGTCATGATTTGCTGAAGCTCCAAATTTGGAATATCTTAAATTATTCCATTTGTTGTAGAAAATCCCAATTTTGGGATATTACATAAG
>JAXQQM020068114.1:0-78208 GCA_034641835.2 Pinus albicaulis
CCTGAACATCCTACCGACTCCAAGGCTTTCCTCATCAGAAATCATTATGAATGCCGCCAAATTTCTTTTACAAGCTCCGACCTTGGGCCATTGAACTCCCATCATTAGTTTTAAGCCATTTCTCGCCATAATGCCTATGTTAATCTATCATCCCTCACCTGCTATATCAGAGACTCTGGTCCCTTGCATCAGTATTTCTCTTGATTAGGTTGAGGCTTCCTTCTTGCTGACATCAACAACTGTTTTCCAAAAAGAAAGCAATACCTTGGATGGCTCCTCACCTTAATAGGGGCATCCTCAGATGGCACTGTGGGAATCATCATTTCCCATTGTTGTCATCGATCCTCCTAAAATTCGACTACAACACAAGCTTTCATGTCAAGATTGTTGGCAATATGATGCAGAGTGTTGTCCTTGATGGCAACCCACTGAATGAAGATGAAGACATAATATTGTTGACATGTGTTTTCCTTGATGGAAATCCACCTGATGAAGTTATTCTTGACTTGATGGACTTGGTAAATGATGTGCGATGATGTGTTATGATGTTGTTGACACATGATGGAGTGTTGTCTCTGATGACACCACTTGTTAGAGTGTTGTCTTGAAAATTTGCAACCTACCTGATGAAGTTGTGCTTGATAGAATATGTCTTGATGAACTTGTTAAATGATGTAAATCTGATGTATCTACAGTGAGTACAGAAGGTAATGAAGAAAGGAATTCAGTATGTGCTAGATCTATGATGAAAAGAGTATGTCTCAAGGCATACGCGGATTGGTCTAGTAGAGGTCGCGTATGCACGAGAGAAATAACGTGCCAAGTCGCGTATGGGAAAAAACGCTCATAAAGTGCAAAACCAGGGGTAACCACCATGGTATTGACCCATTGTATTGGGTAATGATTCGTCTAAATGACCCCGTCCAGGAATACCATCGGAAGTAATGTGGTTTTGGCTCATGGTATTGAAAAAGGGTAAACCTATATAAAGAGAAGAAATTCATTATGCAAATCATGAGTGTGGGTGCAAGATGTCTGAGCTTGAATGAATACTTCTCTCTGAAGTAGATCTGAATGGAAAGGGTTACAGTTGAATGATAGATCTGAATGTATGATGCACCAATGATGAAGAAGGGGATCTAGATCTGAAATGTACTTGTATTTGCTAGATCTTTTTATGGAATGATTAGATCTGTGATGAGGCGAACATCTGTCTGAGGTAAAGGGTAAAATCTGAAGTGATGTATCTGTTGTGAAGAATTGCAATGACATAAAAGTCTGAAGAACCATACGCTAGTTTGCCGAAGAGGAAGCGCGTATATACGCGGCTTCGCTGAAGAGAAAGTGCGTATGCGCAATAAAATTAGCTCTATAATATGTACAGAAGTATACACTGGTTTATGTGAACGGAAGCGCGTATATACGCGACATCAGAGAAAGGAAAGCACGTATGCAAACTAGGGTTTGCTGAAGTCTGTGGTAAGAAATGTCTGATCTGTTCTGCTGGTTTACTGATATCTGTCAGTGAGTTATATGTATCAGTTTCATGTTTGACTATGCTTAAATGTATGGAGTGGGTCCAGTCTGAAAATTTGATGAAACGTGGCCTGCAAGTGGTGTCCTAAAGGAAGCTTTGGATCCAGTGTGAAAATTGATGAAACGTGGTCCATAGAGGTGCTGAGGGTTGTAGCCTTCAGTCAGGGAGTTGTAGCTCCCTTCCAGGTGAGGCTGGTAAACGAGATCAGGGGGTCGTAGCTCCCTTCCAGGAGAGGCTGGTAAACGAGTCAGGGGGTTGGAGCTCCCTTCCAGGAGAGGCTGGTAAACGAGCGCAGGTGGGTGCCTACGTGCTGGTAGGAGTCTGCGCCAGCACATATGTTGTAAGATGTTTTCTCTATAAAAAAATATTGAAGGCTGAGCAACTGCAGCGGTGGTTTTCTCCCGACTTGGGTTTCCACCTAAAATCCTGGTGTTCATGTGTGATGCTTATGTGTGATGGTTTATTTTGTTCTTACTACACATGTTTATTGTTTATAGAACATCTAATGAATGAATGATGGAATGATATAAGTGAAGAATTAATGGCATAATTAGATCTCTGTGTATACGCGAGTTTTATGAAGGATATCCGCGTGTATACGCTAGTTGGCTTCAGCAAAGTAGCGTATGGGTTTTAGAAGTAAGAAAAAGTAAAATTTTTTGAATATGCAGTAAATACTGATTCACCCCCCCTCTCAGTATTTTTCCCAACAATTGGTATCAGAGCAGGTTCTTCTGCAGAAGCTTGATCGCTTGAAGGAGATCCGTCGCAATGGGAAGTCTTGAAGGAGTAATGTCTCTAAAGCCACCTCTATTCAATGGAAGCAATCTGATATTCTGGAAGGTATGAACAAAAGCATATCTGCAAAGTCTTGGTGCAGATGTATGGGCAATCGTGGAAGAAGGTTATCAGTATCCGGCAAGTATTCCTACTGATGCAGTAGAAAGGAAGAAGTATGAAATCAATGCCAAAGCAGTAAATGTCTTATTAGGTAGCATGTCTGAACCAGAATTTGCCAAAGTGATGCAGCTACATTCAGCAAAAGAAATATGGGACAAAACCATTCTGAGTTATGAAGGAGACACAAAGGTAAAAAGTGCAAAACTCCAAACTCTTAGAATTGAATATGAAAATTTGAAGATGCATAGTGATGAGAGTATTGCCCATTTCTTCTTACGTCTGGATGATATTGTAATTCGAATGAGAAATTTGGGTGAAACCATAATTGATAATACTCTGGTGGAAAAAGTCTTAAGATCCTTGACTTCAAAATTTGACTCTAAAGTTTCAGCTATTGAAGAAAGGGAAGATCTGAAAACTCTTACTATTGTTCAATTACATGGTATTCTGACTGCTTTTGAAATGAGACAAGGAGTTCCTTCTCAAATCAGAGAAGCTGCTTTTAAGGTATCTGCAAGAGGAAAAGAAAAGGAAGTTGTCAAAGAATCCAACTATATATCCGATGAAGAAGAAGTGAATTTCGTGAGAAAACTCCAACTAGGTACTGGAAGATTCAAAGGTAAGCTTCCCTTCAAATGTTTTGAGTGTGGAAAAGTTGGTCACTATGCTGCTAAGTGTCCTTATAGAGAAAAACATGCCAAGGGGAAACAATTTGAAAAGAGGAAGATTTATTATGCAAATGAAGATGATGATGAAGTGTCCAGTGAAGATGAAGAAGATTCTGACCATGATATGAAAGTGCTCATGGCAAAGAAGCAAAAGAAGAAGGCTACTCGAAGCAAGGAGATATCTCAGAAAACATGTATAGCAGAAATTTAAGAAGATGAATCAGGTAGTGATTGGGGTCCTTGTAATAATCTTCTTTGTGCAAACAATAGTAAAGATAGTGAAAGTAAAGTTGTGGATCTAGAAGAAGCTCTCAAGATTAAAGTTGAAGAACTACAAAGTTCATCTAATAAGAAAGAAACTATCTACAAAGAGATGATCTCTCAAATGGAAAAACAAATAGAAATGCTGAATGGACAGGTGGACAAGTATCAAAGGTTTCATACTTATGCATCCAATCGAATTAAAGGACTAGAAGC
This sequence comes from Pinus albicaulis, assembly GCA_034641835.2. NCBI lineage: Eukaryota > Viridiplantae > Streptophyta > Pinopsida > Pinales > Pinaceae > Pinus > Pinus albicaulis. The sequence goes on from JAXQQM020068114.1 coordinate 3,583, forward strand.
AAAAATCAACGATCTAAATGCAGATCTCGAAAAATCAAGCAAGAAGAATGAAGGACTTGAAGCTGCAATCATCTCTCTGCAAGCAGATCTTGAAGCATCAAGTAAGAAGAATGAGGAACCTCTACAACCATTTGAAAAGGAAGGCCTTGAAGCAGAAATCATCTCTCTCAAAGAAGATATGGAAAAATCAAATAAGAAGAATGAAGAGCTGCAACAAACATGTGAAGAAAACGAAAATTGGTTGAAAGAAGAGATTCTAAATCTGAAGGATCAAGTAGAAGATGGAAGAAGGAAAGAAGAAAGCATGACAAAGCAATGACAAGCCTTGGAGGTTGAGGTAAACATTCTCAAAGGTAAATTAGAAGAAAAGGTTAAACTTTTGAGGTTTCAAGATAGTACTAATATCTTGGACAATATTCTGAGTAATCAAAGGTCTCCTGCTATCAAACTTGGTCTTGGTTTCCATGAAATTGTTAAAGGAGAATCTAGCTCACAAGGAAGTGCTAAAAATTCAGAGGATGTCAATGCAAAACCTGAAGTGTTGAAAGAGACAAAAGGTCAACCAACAATGATGAAATCTCAAAGGAAATCTTTCAATAATGTTGAATGCTTTAAATGTCATAATTATGGGCATGTTGTAGCAAATTGCAGGAGCAGATCATTTAAGCCTCAAACAAACAGTTCCTACATAGAAAGGTACTCTGGTTTCTTCAAGGGATATTGTTTTTCATGTAACAAGTATGGACATAAAGCAGCTGATTGTAAAAGGAGGAAGGTTAGAAATACTCATTATGATTCTTATGCTTATTTCTCTGGACACATGAGATGTTATTCTTGTAACAAGTATGGACATGTAGAAAAGGAATGCAGGTTGAACAGATCTGAGAAAGTGGACAATTTTCAGCACACAGTTAGGAATTTCAAGAAAATTTTGAAAAAGAAGGAGGACCAATCAGAAACGTAGGGAATTTTGACCCTACTGCAGTCATCCGCTTCTGAAGCTTACTTCTCTTATTGACTTCAGAAATGATGTGGGATACATTATGAGATTTATTAATGAATCGTCACAGGGGGAGCAATGAATGATGACTCTCATGGTTGATTTGATTATTCTGGTTATATGTATTTCTGACAGAGCATATGATATGAAGAAGACAGGTACAGGAAGGACAAATTCAGGGGGAGATGAAGGAATGTGAAAAATTTCTATGCTTCACTTTCCATATGCGGGTTAGATGAACAAAAGTCACGTATATACGCTAGTTGCAGTAGACACAGTCGCGTATGAATTTATGATAAGAGAATTGGGATGACAGCTGAAGATCAGGAGCAGAGGTTCAGGGGGAGCATCACTCTGACTGTTAATAACTGTATTATTGACTTAGTATCAGCTTAGTTTCTCAGTTCTAAATTATGATATGATACTTGGTTTCTTATGTTGAAGATTATGGATGAGTCCTGTTTGCTTTTGATGAAGAATATTCGTTGTTGAGATTAAAGTCTTATAATTCGGAGATAAGGACAGTTCATGGAGAAATTGTTGCTAATGACTTGCTGATGAACGTATTCAGGTTGCTCAAGAGCACTGGTTCAGGGAGAGCAGCAGGTTGAATAATTGCATTGTTGGCACTATGACATTCTTTGGTTATTGTGATACTCATGCTCAAATGATGATGACTTGGTATATGGTTTATTATGATGAGATTTTGAGCCCTGTTTGCTGAAAAATATCTGTGGTGCTCACACATGGATGAGTTGGAAGTCATTTGATGTAGAGATTGTTGCTGATGACTTGCTGATGAACGTATTCAGGTTGCACAAGTTAAGGAGGAGCACTGGTTCAGGGGGAGCAGCAGGTTGAATACTAATGATTTCATTGTTGGCATTATGACTACTTATTCTTTGATACTCATGCTCAAATGATGATAACTTGGTATATGGTTTATTATGATGAGATTTTGAGCCTTGTTTGCTGAAAATTATCTTTTGTGCTCACACATGGATAAGTTGGAAGTCGTTTGATTCAGAAATAAGAATAGATCATGCAGAGTTTGTTACTATGGTTGAGATCTTTTCCCTACATATGTTACTTCATGTTAAATCTTAAAGATCATGGTGATATTGGACCACATGGATGATTGACACATATTTGAAGATGTTGTTCCGATATGATAATTTCTCTTGGAAAGATTGTATTGATGCTGCAAAGAATCTGAAGGCTTGGTTACTAATGTGCTTATGCTACAACCGTTGGATGACGCTTGAAGACACAACTACACTGTTCTATCTATCTGTATTCCAGGGAAGCATTCAAATATCTCAGAAAGAAGCTGAACACTGTCTTTTCCTCACAGAGGATCAGATCTGGTTAAAATATAGAAGATGGTATTGGATACACGGATTTCCTGAAACACAGTCGCGTATATACGCGATTTCATGCACATAAAACCGCGTATGTCTGGTTGCTGACAAATTTCTGGTTGAGGTCAGCTTTCTTCAGCACAACTGCAGTGCTGTTTGGTATCTCTGATACTGTTTGGTATCTCTGGTATCTCTGGTGGTGTTCCAGTTCTTATAATACTGTTTTAATCTCTGATGTTTTAAATATGCCTTGATGATTGGTTGAAAGTGTTCAGGAGGCACAAACTAAGGGGGAGCCTTAGTCATATGGAAAGGATGCTTGAATGCACAAATTCAGGGGGAGCATTGGCCTTGCTGAGTATAATGCATTGTTGGCATTATGTTGATTCTGAAAAATGTTCTTTTTCTTGAAGTCTTTCTGGTGTTGGTCATAAATGGTCATATTTGTAATTTGATAAAAAGGACTTGTTGAGACCCATGATGTAAAATTGTAATATTCAGTCATGTAAGGACTTGTCAAAATTTGTAAACCCACTTGGTTGGGTAGCTGAGTCAAATTTTTAAACCCACTTGGTTGGGTAGTTGAGTTGAGATGTGTAAACCCACTTGGTTGGGTATTTGGGTCTCATATGTAAATCCACTTGGTTGGATCTTTGATATAAGTATGAGTCTTTTGTAATAGGAAGTTCAAAGAGTCATGTACTTCATTGAAAAATATGGTTGAATATTCAGCATGAACTCAGGGGGAGCTTGGTCACTTCAGTATACATCAGATCTGCAGAACGCTTCTTCTACATGAGGAGAAAAGGGGGAGAGTGTGTTGGTTTTGATCCGCCCTTTGCCCTTGATGTCAAAGGGGGAGAGTGATATGGTGTTTGAATGAAGAGAAATAATGGTGTCAAAAATGGGGAGAGTTACATGGTGTCATTGTATTCTTAATGTACCTATCTGTTGTGGTAACCAAACACCATCGTGGTTGCCATCAAGTCCAAAGGGGGAGATTGTTGGCAATATGATGCAGCGTGTTGTCCTTGATGGCAACCCACTGAAAGAAGATGAAGACATGAGATTGTTGACATGTGTTGTCCTTGATGGCAATCCACCTAATGAAGTTATTCTCGACTTGATGGACTTGGTAAATGCTGAAAATCTGATGTGATATGATGTTTGTTGGCAATATGATGCTGAGTGTTGTCCTTGATGACAACCCACTTGATAGAGTGTTGTCCTTGAATGGAAACCCACTTGATGAAATTGTGCTTGATATAATATGTCTTGATGAACTTGTTAAATGATGTAAATCTAATGTATCTATAGTGAGGACAGAAGGTAATGAAGAAAGGAATTCAGTATGTGCTAGATCTATGATGAAAAGAGTATGTCTCAACGCATACGCGGATTTGTCTAGGAGAAGTCGCGTATGCACGTGGTAAATAACGTGCCAAGTCGCGTATGGGCAAAAACGCTCATAAAGTACAAAACCAGGGGTAACCACCATGGTATTGACCCATTGTATGGAGTAATGATTCATCTATGTGACCCCGTCTAGGAATACCATCGGAAGTAATGTGGTTTTGGCTCATGGTATTGAAAAAGGGTAAACCTATATAAAGAGAAGAAATTCATTGTGCAAATCATGAACATGGGTGCAAGATATCTGAGCTTGAATGAATACTTCTCTCTAAAGGATATCTGAATGGAAAGGGTTACAGTTGAATGTTAGATCTGAATGCATGATGCACCAATGATGAAGAAGGGTATCTAGATCTAAAATGTACTTGTATTTGCTAGATCTGTTTATGGAATGATTAGATCTGAGATGAGGCGAACATCTGTCTGAAGTAAAGGGTAAAATCTGTGTGATGTATCTGTTCTGAAGAATTGCAATGACCTAAATGTCTGAAGAACCATACGCTTGTTTTCCATAGAAGAAGCACGTATATACGCGGCTTCGCTGAAGATAAAGCGCGTATGCGCAGTGAAATTAGTTCTGTAATATGTACAGAAGTATACGCGGGTTCATATGGTAAAAGGCGCGTATATACGCGGTATCAGTGAAAGGAAAGCGCGTATGTAAACTAGGGTTTTCTGAAGCATGGGGTATGAAATTTCTGATCTGTTTTGCTGTGTTGCTGCTATCTGTATTCTATAGTTCTGAGTTGTCTCTTTCATTTTGGTTGAATGATGGAGCTTAAATATGTGGAGTGGGTCCAATCTGAAAATATGATGAAACGTGGTCTGCAAGTTGTGTCCTAAAGGAAGCTTTGGATCTAGTGTGAAAATTGATGAAACGTGGTCCATAGAGGTGCTGAGGGTTGTAGCCTTCAGTCAGGGGGTTGTAGCTCCCTTCCAGGAGAGGCTGGTAAACGAGATCAGGGGGTCGTAGCTCCCTTCCAGGAGAGGCCGGTAAACGAGTCAGGGGGTTGGAGCTCCCTTCCAGGAGAGGCTGGTAAACGAGCGCAGGTGGGTGCCTGCGTGCTGGTAGGAGTCTGCACCAGCACATATGTTGTAAGATGTTTTATCTATAATAAAATATTGAAGGCTGAGCAACTGCAGCGGTGGTTTTCTCCCTACTTGGGTTTCCACCTAAAATCCTGGTGTTCATGTGTGATGCTTATGTGTGATGGTTTATTCTGTTCTTACTGCACATGTTTACTGTTTATAGAACATCTAATGAATGAATGATGGAATGATATAAGTGAAGAATTAATGGCATAATTAGATCTCTGTGTATACGCGAGTTTAGTAAAGAGTATCCGCGTATATGCGCGAGTCTGTATCAGGAAAGTAGCACATGGGTTTTAGAAGTAAGAAAAAGTAAAAAGTTTGAGTATGCCCTAAATACTGATTCATCCCCCCCTCTCAGTATTTTTCCCAACATTATAAACCCAAGGGAAACCCTAGGGATAAATACTAAAAAACCAAAGGACTATAAACCTAAAGGAAAAACATTAAACCCTACGATTAATATTAAAAACAATATGAATAATATTATACCCTAGGAATATGAACACTTAGATTGATAAACCAAAGGGATTGATATTATAAATCCAAGGGATTATTTCTAAAGCCCCAAGGTATCATAAACCCAAGGGAATAATATTAAAACCGATGGATTAATATTATAAACCCAAGTTATATAAACCCTAAGATAAATATCATAAACCCAAGGGAATAATAAAACCATGGGATTACTACTAAGAACCCAAGGGATAAATATTATCAACCCAAGGTATATAAAACCTAAGATAAATATTATAAACCCTAAAATAAACATGGTTGACCACAGTTGATTTTCATATTGTCAAAAACTCTTTCACAATGCGATTTTGGACTATGGTTGACCATGATTGATTTTCGTATTGAGACAACCTTTCTCACATTGCGACATTGGACCATGGTTGACCATGATTATAAACCCAATGGATTTATATGAAACCCAAGGGATCAAAATTATAAGCTAAAGGTATATGAACCCTAATATAAATATTATAAATCCTAAATTAAATATGGTTGACCATGGTTGACTGCGTTTGATTTTCATATTGACACATTCTTTGTCACAATTCAACATTGGACTATGGTTGACCATGATTGATTTTCATATTGAGACAACCTTTGGCACAATGCGACATTGGACAATGGTTGGCCATGGTTTACTATGGTTGATTTTCATATTGAGCCAATGTTTTTCACAATATGACATTGGACCATGGTTGACCATGGATTACCATGGTTGTCACAATGTGACTATGGACCAAGAGATAATATTTGTCACAATGTCACAATGGCTATTGATCATGGTTGACTGTGATTCACCATGGTTGACCATGGTTGATTTTCATATTGAGATGATATTTGACACAATGCGACATTGGAACATGGTTGACCATGGTTGATTTTCATATTGAGACAATCCTTGTCATAATGCTGCATTGTTTGGTTTTCATATTGAGAAAATATTTGTCACAATGTGACATTGGACCATGGTTGATCATGATTATAAATCCAATGGATTTATATTAAATTGAAGGGATCAAGATTATAAACTGAATGATGTAGGAGCATCCAAGCCAAAATTTCATTATTCAATTATGTAATAAGGGGGGGTGAGATATTTTAATTATTTTATTAATTAAATTGTTTATTTTTAATATATTAAGAGAAAATTATAAATGTGAGGATTTTTTGTAAATATTCTTTAATAATTAAAGGATATGAGTGGAGTGGAACTAGGTAGATAATATAGGGAGTAGGAATTCCATTTACGGGACTTTGTTGAGTCCAAAACTAGAATAAATTTAAATTAGATTTAAGTTGAGATTTGTGTGGAGGAATTTATGGAGGGAAATAAATTCATTATTTAAGTATATATATGAGGGTTTTGTGAGGATGAGAGATAGTGGAGAGCAGTGAGAAGTACAGTGAGAGTGAGAGATGGTTTGATGGGCCGAGAGCCAAGAGGCCGCCCAATGTAATATTTGGACAAAGATTTTTATGTTTTATTATTAGTATTTTTTATGTGGCTCTCTTTCCTTCATGTACATTTTTGAGCTGAATATTATTATGATTTTAATGAAGAATTATTAAAGTTTTCATGCTGAGTGGAGGAGTGTATTTTTTATATGCTAGGATTCTGATTTAACCCAGAATCCCTGCATCATTTGGTATCAGAGCTAGTGTGGCCCCAGCCCTCACAACCCACTTTCTGGTGCTGTTGAGAAATGGCAGTGCGACTGCTATAAATTTTTGGCTATCACGGCAAGGAAGGAGCAACAACAGGTCAATGACCCATCCCTGGTTCAGTACTGACCCTTGTGGTCAGTGTTAGTCCAAACAACGATCCTGGTGATGGTGAGGTAGAAACTTGGTTGCTGATCAGGGTTTCCATGGAGTTACCTACTGGATTGGCACTTGATGCGTGGATGTCTCGACAAAGCTTACAGCCCTCCTGTATCCCGATAGCACTGTTAATGGCTCTTTGACTGGTGCAGCTCATGGTGCTCCAATTCCATACTCATGGCCCACGGTCCACCATGCTCCCCCTGTAAAAAGGTGACTGACGTCCCTCCCTGTAAAAAGGTGACTGACGTATTGGAATTGTATTTCGTGTATTTGATTGCTGAGATGTGGTGTGAAGCAGTGGACTCAACAGCTTGCAGTGTGCATTTTTTTTAAAGAAAATTCCATATTGGGAGTGGGCTTTAAAGAAAAATCAACGAATTTGATTTACGGTGTTGTATATATTCAGATATGAATTTTTAAGAAGATTACGTTGATTTTTTTTAGCTTATACTATAAAGAAATTTATTGTTTGTAGAGTGGAAATAAATGTATTATTGTTTGGAGCAGATTTGGGAAGCAAGTGTTCAAGTTTGAAGAGAGGAGTCGAGCACACAGAACCATAAAGTTATGTCAGTAGCTTCAAAAACAAATTGCAGCGGTTGTTTTTTTAAGTGGATTCAATGTTGGTAATGTATCTTCAATATCGATGATATCGCTTACGTTCAGACAGTAACAATTTATTTAATGGATTGTTTATCAACATTTGAAATAGAGAATGGAATTTGAGTGAAGTTTGGGTGAAATGGTATTTTGGTAAAAGGGATTGTATTGCGTTGGAGGTATGGTCAGTTTCCTGGAATGTATTTTAGGTGAGTTTCTTATTCAAATTCATTTTACAAAAAGCTATTCATTTAAACTCACAAGAAACCATTAATTTACTTTCACATAAAATTTTCATGGTTAAACTCATAAGTGACTAAGGTGAAAGTAAATAATAGAGGTAAAGGTGAAAGTAAATTGATATTGTAAAGCATGGTGGGGAAAAATGGTGAGTTGTTGCACACGGTTTTGAGTGGGTAATATATGGTTTCATAAAACCATGTGTGGGTTTTGAGAATGCATAATTTCATAATTTAATTTTATATTTTAAGAAGGAGAGTTGTGAGAAGAAGGATTTATAAAGTGTGAAAAGGATTTTATATTATTTTGGGGTTTTTGTTTTTGTAAGAAGTGGATTGTATGGTATAAGAAGTGGGATAATTAATGTACTAGTGTCAAAGTTGAAGTCAAGGTTGTATATATGAAGTAAAAGGAGTCTAGTACATTATGTTAAGGTCAACTTCAATTTATTTTTTGAGAAGATTTTTTTCAAAATTGAAGAAAAACTCGAGAGATTGAGATGAGGAAATTTGGCTTAAAGGGGAGATTGTGCATACTTTGAAGGTTTATAACATTTTTTTGTTGGTAAAGATTTATGTTAGAAGATTATGGGAAGAGATTTATTTGCAGGAGGAGAAAAAGACTGCTAATAGTCATTACAAAGGTTCTGAAAAACACCTCAACAGAAGGAAGAAGAGGGAAAATGCCAAGGTAATTGGCATATGTGAATAGTTGACAGATGAAGAGTATGAGCGGGAGAAGGCTGAGATAACAATTCACCTTAAATTGCTAATGGAGTTTGCAGGAAAATGTGAAAGGCCGGACACATGGTTGGACCATGAGAAAGAAAATAAAGTGGCAGAAGCTACACACAAAGAGGGAAAAGAAGGTAAATGTAGAGTTGGCAGAAGAGCTAAGGAAGCTCAAGCAGATGTTGAGTTGTGAAGAACTTAGAGAGGCTGAGTTAAAACTAGATGTTTCCATTTGTGGCCTAGAACGGGGTGAAATTCTGGGTGAAGAGATCAGTGAGAAAGTCTCATGAATTATTGGGATAGTTCAGAAGCATCTGAAGATGTGTTGGCGAGAGAAACAAATGAGGCCATGAAGCCTTACATTTTTTCTCACAGTTTATGTATGTTTGCAGGATGTGCGAAAGATGGTGAGCAGTCTGATGGAACTGTCACAGAGAAGAATGAAAATTTTGAGGTAAATTCTGGTAGAGAATTCCTTTCAGAGAAGGAAAGTGTTGAATGGTTACAACAAGAAGAAATCATAGATGAATTCTTGTTTGGGGTAAGACAACAAGTTGAAGCTGTTATGGAGCAGGAGAAAAATGGAAATATCGAAGAAAAATTCCAAGGAGGTAAACAAATGTATTTGTTTAATGAAATTGCTGATGAAAGTTTACAATGTAATGGTGTTAAAACCAGGACAACTCAGGAGGATTGCCAGAGGAAGAGTGAAGGTAGTGATGAAGTGCTGGAAAGATTTCACATGGAAATCGAATTCTTAGAATGATGGCTTAAGGAACCTGATGGCGAAGAAAAACTTGCAGAACATGATCCAGAAGAAATCACAGTTACTATGCATGATAGGGATGAAATATTTTTAACATTTATGGAGTTGAATGAATGTTATAAATTTTCAAATAATGATGTAACTATAGGTATAGAAAACGACATTAATAGATATGATGTCGAAATCAAAGAAATCGAGCAGAAGTTATTTGGCATTGAGATGGAATATCAGAAGTAGCGAGGGAGTTATGTCTGTAGGGACATAAAGGAAACAATGAATCAACAGGATGAAGATGGAAGCAGCCAGTAGTTCAGAACAAAATCTATTGAATTCCAGAAAGTCGATGATGAGAGATTGATGCCTGAAGCATCAAAAGAGACCGACAGGTCTTACCTTTTTAAAACTAACAGTTTGTTGGTGAATGCAGGTACAGTACCAGACGAGAGGGTTGTTGCTATAAAAGCAATCCAAGACTATAGTTGTAATCAAGGAGTTCTTGATTATTTTCTATTGCAGGAAGCTGAGTTGGAGACGAAAGAATTCAACAAAGAAATATTACTCCGAAGAATTGAAGAAAGAAAGTGTTGGAGAAGCTGATGGAATCCGATCGATAGAGTGGACGATGAGTTATCAAATCAAGTTGATACTTCGAAGGACCAGCGACAGAACAGAGTATGGAATCCTAGAGGGAGCAAGTCATCAGGACTTGTGGCTATCGCATTGTTACAGAAAAGCGACGGACCTCATAGACAGGAGTCTATGGAAAATTCTCTACATGGGGAGTCTGATGGAGGAGCATCCAAGCCAAAATTTCATTATTCAATTATGTAATAAGGGGGAGTGAGATATTTTAATTATTTTATTTATTAAATTGTTTATTTTTAATAAATCAAGAGAAAATTATAAATGTGAGGATTTTTTGTAAATATTCTTTAATAACTAAAGGATATGAGTGGAGTGGAATATAGGGAGTAGGAATTCCATTTACGGGACTTTGTTGAGTCCAAAACTAGAATAAATTTAAATTAGATTTAAGTTGAGATTTGTGTGGAGGAATTTATGGAGGGAAATAAATTCATTATTTATGTATATATATGAGGGTATTGTGAGGATGAAATATAGTGGAGAGCAGTGAGAAGTACAGTGAGAGTGAGAGATGGTTTGATGGGCCGAGAGCCAAGAGGTCGCCCAATGTAATATTTGGACAAAGAGTTTTATGCTTTATTATCAATATTGTTTATGTGGCTCTCCTTCCTTCATGTACATTTTTGAGCTGAATATTATTATGATTTTAATGAAGAATTATTAAAGTTTTCATGCTGAGTGGAGGAGTGTATTTTTTATATGCTAGGATTATGATTTAACCCAAAATCCCTGCATCACTGAAGGTATATAAACCCTAAGATAAATGTTTTAAACCCTAAAACGAACATGGTTGACCAAGGTTGATTTTCATATTGTGACAATCTTTGTCACAATGTAGTGTTGGACCATGGTTGACTATGATTGATTTTCATATGGAGACAATATTTGTAACAATGCCACGTTAGACCAAGATTGATTTTCATATTGAGAAAATATTTGTAATAATGTGACGTTGGACCATGGTTGACGATGATTCAAAACCAAAAGATTAATATTATAAACACGTTGTAGATGTTACAACAACCCTCCAACATTTGGGACCCTTCTGAAATTTTAGAGCCCCTACATCTCTGGTGAGATCCATACTAGCAGAAGACTAGGCTTGAGTCAACTCATTCTCCTCACCTAGTTATAGGTCATTTCCCTCACTCCTTATATTTCGAGTCTAAGATCAGCAACTCAATGGCTTCCTTATTTTGATTTTTGCGTAAGTTTGGTCACATAGGTCGCAGTCTATTTAAATGTTGCCTCTCACAACTTTGCGACCCAACGACCTCGGAAGAAGTCACGAGGTCGCAAAGGTCGCATCCTTGTTTAATCTTGCCTCTTGCAACTCATGTGACTTTGTGACCTATGTGACCTCGGAAGAAGTCGGAAGGTTGCAAAGGTCGCATAGGTTGTAGTTCCCCAAAAAAGCCCCATGTGCGACCCATCCGACCCAGCGACCTCCCAATTCCCGAGGTCACATAGGTCACACGGGAGACACTTAACCAACTTTTCAAACCTTGCAACCCCGTTAAGGGTCCACATGTGCGACCTTTTTTATATATATATGAGGGGTCAGGCTAGTCACATTCAACTAGCACAACGAAGCTCTCGAGGGCTCAGATAGCCCAATAGAAGAGAATTTTTCTCCAAGAAAGTCGCTCTTAACTCCCGGTAATCATTTCTTGTTTCCATTTGTCCCTACCTACCCCCTAGCTATTCATCTTCCAATCTAGAGAGATTTTATTTTGCTAAGTGCCTCATTTTAACCATGTTCACTCTCTTAAACCCCATTTTATCCACACTCAACCTAGACAACCCCTATGTTCCCTAGCTAAGCCCAAATTTCACCCTCTTTTCCTAACTCCCTCTTTGCCTTCTTCCTTCAGGCCTAGAAACACCCCTATCCCTAGATTTCTGCTTTGACATCTTGTCCAAATGCACTCCACACAGGGCTGGTTGCACAGAGTAGAAAATACTATAAGCGCCCTAGTGCGCCCTGCGATCGATGCGACCCTGCGATCGGTGCGACCCCACGAATGGTGCGACACTTTTCTACTATATGCTTAATTTATTTGATCTTTTTGAGTGTTCCTATTTTTTTTTTTTAGAAAATACACCCAAAAATTTCTGCTAAAGTCATTAATAAATGTTAAAAAATAAAGCTTCCACTAATGGACCAAATTTGCATGGTCCCACACAGATCTATACATATAGGTTGTATATTCTCCCTTTGTTTGTATGAGGCTTCTATAAACATATATATTTAATGATTTCCAAGAATGAAACTTTCACGAGTGCTAGTTTACTCATTTAATATGGGCAGTACTTTAATCATTAACTTTTTTTCCGAAATAATGAGACTCTTAAAAGGTTGGTGACGATACTTAGGATTCCATAACCAACTGTTAAGTCCCTATATTAATAGTATAGCCCCTTATTATGTTAGTGTAGCCCCCCTTATTGTTATTATTGTACCCCTGTAACCCCCATATTATTATTATTGTGCCCTTAAATTATTATTGTTAGGTCGGCTAGGATTACATTGTGGCCCACTAGGATTACATTATGGCCCCATGGACTCCTATATATAGAAAGGAGGTTTTGTAAATTGTATCATCCAAGAATTGTTCATTTATGTAATGTATTGGAGGTTTCCCCCTCGAAGTGGCTCATTTCTAAGGTGTTTATATCTCTTTTCTTCTTTTTTTGGAGCTGGTTACACAACATTTGGTATTAGAGCTTTGGATTCTAGGGTTTCGCTGCTCCAAACAGGTCATCGTGGCATTTTCACTATAACTTTTTTTCTACGAAGTTTCAGAAGATGAAATTTTTAGGGTACGAAGCTGAAATCCTGAGGAAGATTATATAAACATTTCAGAGATTTTGTCGCAATATTTTCGGAGATATCATCTGTGGAAGTTAGGTCTTTTTTCAAGCTCCTAAACAGGTCATCGTGGCATTTTCGCTATAAATTTTTTTCTACGAAGGTTCAGAATCTGAAATTTGTATGGTGCGAAGTTGAAATCCTAAGGAAATTCATCCAAAAAGTTCAGAGCTTGGTTCGCAAACGTTTTGGAGATATGATCTGTGGAAGGTAGTGCTTTTCAGGCTCTTGAATTTCATCTCAAAGAGGTGATCGTGGGAAAAGTTCAATAACTCTCTCTCTAGGAAGTGGATTTGAGTTCCGTAAAAAGTGGTCGCAAGTACACAGACTTTAGTTTCTTGGCTATCAATTTCAGAGACAAAGGACGAAACAGTGACACGTGGCAAGTCCTACAAGTTCGCTCTATTGAACCAGTCCATAATTAGGTCATTGTGGGAGATTGGACACAACTTTGTTTTGGAGAATCCAAATTAGATCAGACCTGTGGCATTTGAAAGAAGCTTCAGAGGGCTACTACAGGGCTGAATTTAAGATATTTAATATTTTCAATTATAGAGATAATTCAATTTCAATATCGAGCTCCTCAAAGCAAGTAAAAGGTGTGTATTCTTTTTCCGAATTGCATAAGTCTTGTTTGAAGAATCAATTTGAATTGATTCCAAGGGCATATTTTAGATTTTTTATCAGTATTGGGTTCTATAATGCCTCCAAAAAATAATTCCATGCCCATTAATCCCTCAAAAAGCTATACTATGATGCATGAAGAGGAAGAGATGCAGTATGAGATATCAAAATTACGGTACCAAGTGCAACAAGTTTCAATCTTACGAAGAGCAATTGAAGATGAAATAGATGGTTTAAAAGTAGAAATGGAGGCTAAGTTGGATGGTTTGAAGGATCAAATAATAGCAAATATGGATGATAAATTAATGGAAGATCACATCGAGCATCAACAACAAGCTTTCCAACTCTCAAAGGATAACCCAACTTTGGTGCAGAATCTAATGAAACAACAGGAAGATCAACATCACATCGAAAGAAGTTATGAAGCAGTCATAGAAACAAGAACTTGACAAGTACGATCAATTTCAGAGTATTTCAGCAAGTGGAAGAACTTTCCTCTAAAATATTTCACATGGGAGGATGAGAATTATATATAGAAGCATCAAGAAATAATCAAGCGTTGAGGACAACACTTGTTTGAAGGAGAGGGGCATGTTAAGTCCCTATATTAATAGTATAGCCCCTTATTATGTTAGTGTAGCCCCCCTTATTGTTATTATTGTACCCCTGTAACCCCCATATTGTTATTATTGTGCCTTTAAATTATTATTGTTAGGTCGGCTAGGATTACATTGTGGCCCACTAGGATTACATTATGGCCCCATGGACTCCTATATATAGAAAGGAGGTTTTGTAAATTTTATCATCCAAGAATTGTTCATTTATGTAATGTATTGGAGGTTGCCCCCTCGAAGTGGCTCATTTCTAAGGCGTTTATATCTCTTTTCTTCTTTTTTTGGAGCTGGTTACACAACACCAACTCCCATGTATCCTTGATACATTTTAGGCATATGACTATGAGATATTTACACCTCAAATTCAATGGGAACATTATATTTTTATTCATAGAAATATTTGCAACAAGTCTTCTACTATGTGACTTATCTAAGATTATGCATGTCGAGTTTTTGAATCTGACATCATAACCATGTTAACTCAATTTTTCAATACTTAGAGATTGTGTTTGAGATTCGGTACATAAAAGACAACACAAATATATTTCTTCTCATTTTTCTTATTCAAGATAGACACAACAATGTTTCATATAGCTTTGATGTGATAATCATTTCCTAAAGCAAATTTAGATTGAATAGAGTTATCAATACCAAAAAACAACTTTTTGTTACTTATCATGTGATTACTACACCCACTGTCTATCAACCAAAGATATTGATTGAAATGACCAAGGTTTCAAGTGGAGCATACACCTAAAATCTTGGTCATTTCAATCAAGATACACAGTCTCTCCAAAAGAAAAAACATATTGATAACAAAAATTCTAATTGTGAAAATTTGCACACCCAAAAAACTAAAGATCATTTTTTGTATCTTCTTCGTTTATAACACATGAGATAAATATTGACTCAGATGTCCCTTATTTACTATTGGAGACATTAGCTCTACTCTTATTTATATATTTCTCCTTCATTTTACATTCACTTTCATAGTGGTCATATTTTTCAATAGTAGTAACATGGCACCTTGGAGTTGTCCACTCATCTTCTTCCTCTTCCCCTTTGATTACGAGAGTGTCTAGGCTAATTTGATTGTCATAACTATTCTAGTATAATTATTTCTCCTGCTTAATGATTATATTTATCTCTTTGACCTCTGCCTATGCCTTTACTAATGGATTCTTGAGTATTAAAGGCATGTTTTAAGGAATCTTCTTCCATGTTGATTTTTGATTCATGGGACAAAAGCAATCTCATTAATTATTTTATTGCTAGTTTAGAAAGATATTTGGACTTATCTGTTGCAATGATAACCATATCAAACTTCTTAGGCTGGCTCTTGGAAACTTTATCCACAATTTTATAATCTTCAATTGTGTCTCCACGAGTTTTGAGTTGATTCACAACTCTTGTCACTCTTTTCATGAACTAGTCAACATTCCCTTCTTGCTTCATCTTCAATGATTCAAACTCTATACTAACAGTTTGAAGCTTAATATTCTTCACTTTGTCATTAACCTAATACCCTAATGCCAATATATCATTGGATCCTGCCATTATCTTAGGAAAATTAAGTCATATACTAAGCTCTGTATCCAAAATTTTGCATTGTTATCCTTTTTTTTCATTTCTGCAAATTGATTTTTCTAGGCACTAGACATGTGCTAGTATAGAGATGTTAGATTTAGCTCTGTAAAGCCATTCTCCATCACTTTTCAACATTCTTCTATCTACAATTATATCTTCATTCTCATTGACCAAAACTAATATTTTTTCCGACAATAATTTATGTCTATATCAGCTTTATATTTATCTATATATAGAGAAAAAATTGTTAAAATAAAACATTTTAATGTTGTATATAAAAAATATTCAATGTAGGTTATGAATAAAATGTTTTAATAAGAATGAATATTGACATATACTTAAAAATATATTAATAATAATACTAATAAAAAAATGTGTGATAAAAAGTTTCATGTACATGTATCTAACATAAAAAATTTAAAGTAAATTAAGCATATATCATGTAAAAACAACTATGTATATATCATGAAAAAATTAAGTTTTATGGTTAAAACGTTTATTTGGTCCAATATATACTCTATTTAGCATTCCAAACTACAATTTAAATAATGAAAAATAACACATTGTATTTTGCACTCTAAAGAAATTTTTCACAGGAAGAAATTTGATCCCTCTCGGCTCATGTTAGATCTATACTTAAAATGGATCTATCATGATTAAATACAAATTAACAACGTAGAATAACTTATAGATGAAATGGATTTTTTCACTTGAATTCACCAAAATCTGGCAATACAATTTCAAGAATTTTTGTTGTTTAAAATGCATAAATGGATTGAACACCACGAAATCCCTTAGGGAGCTATAATTAAGCATATTAAACAGTTTAAACTCAATTTTTAAAAAATATTGTCTGATTTTTATTAAAATTAACCAGAAAAATGTCGTGAAAAATGCCATTTCGTCTATGCCTAAATCAACTATTTAGATGTAAATTAAATGCAAAATAACTATTTAAATGCAAGTTAACTATGTAAATGTAAATTATTTATTTAAATGCAAAAAAACTATTTAAATGTAAAGTAATAAATGAAAATTAACTATTTATATGTAAATTAACTATTTAAATGTAAATTATTTATTTACATAAAAATATTTATTTATTTATTGAAAACATAGTGATTAAATATAAATTAATTATTCCCCAATCGGGGTGTGACGAAGAAGATCAACCCTCCCATCAATATTAATGGAAGTGGCCTTGGGAGTGAAGCCCACCACCCTCCACATGAGTGGTAAGGGTGGCAAGTGGTACCATCGCATGCAGCATGAGGTGAGGAGGCAGGACTGAGGCCCACCCTTGGCACTCAAAACAGGGTGGAGGAAGGCATGGGGGTCTTTTTATGAAGGCAGACTCTGGTGCAGGCGCGACCGCGGGTTAAAAAACCTCCATTTCTCCTCCGCGTCAGCGAATTTCAAGTATGTGCTTGGTTTCCTCTCCCCTTTTCATGCCCTGTTTATGTTTTAATAGTTGGTTCGGTATTTGTGGGAGCTTAAGGGGATGAAGTTGGACTAGTATAGTCTTTTGCTAGGTAGGGGAGAGTGGAACCAATCTAACTCTAGTTGGGGGAAGTTTGGGGTTCTGTTGGTCTCTGTCTCTATGTCAGAGAAGGAATTGGGCAAGGCCTCAACATGCGCCCGAGTGTGAGTCTGTCAGATAAGGGATACTAGTAGGAGGTAATGGTGAGGGGTCGGGAAATCCTGCCAGGTTATATAATTAAGGAGTAGTCTCGGGCTATGCATAGCTTAGAGGCATTACAGGCTACTACCACCTTGAACTACTTGGGCTCTAAGCACATGGGGAATGGGAGATGGAACTCCACCCAGGCCTGAGCAATGGGAATTGACGCCTCCTATGTCAATTGCGAGGGTGGGAAGTATGACGGGAGAGAGGACACCAGAAGGGAGGTCAGGAGATTGAAGGAAGGTGGGAGCTCTTTGGGGTATGGGGATAATTGTTGGGGTGTGCGCGATCATTAGGGGCAGGGGGTGGCAGAAATTAAGTAGGGTATGAGGGTGTTGGGCTCGCAGAGGGACGGGCAGGGGAGAAGTCCTGGGAAGAGGCCCACAAGTCACCTTTGTTCTATTAACTATGATGCATGGACCTTTGATTTTTTACACCACATGGAATTATGCCTTCATTTGATTTTATGGACATGACACCTACCTAGAGACCTTGTCAAAGACTATGGGATGGCTTTCTCCAAGAGTCCTGCAACCCGAGTCCACTCCAAGAGCCCTACAGCTCGTGGTCGTGGCTGGAAAGATAAGGGGGAGGCAGTTGAAGCTCAACCTAGCTCACCCCCAAGTAAGCCGAGAGGACGAAGGCTTGCAATAGATGTGATCCAAGAGGCAACGAAAGCATACCACAAAAAAGAAGAAGAGGAAATTCAAAATCTCATTGAAAAATAGGAAGCTGACATAAGCAAACATGAAAAGACATAGATGAATACAGAGGAATGGAAAGATTTAATAATTAACTACGGTGAAAAAAAACCAAGATGTTAGAGCCTAGCTAACTAAGCTAGTACTCTAAATAGTTAGTGCTTTTATTTAGAATCAACACCACCACCTAACTTGACCTAGCCCTCTATCTTGAAACTCGTGTGATACCAAAAGGTGTTCCTTATTTAATGAGAATGCACTAGATCAATATGTATTGCACCTTGCATTGGGATGTGTGCTATTATTTAGGTGTATTCTTCTTGGAGAGATCCATTTATCTTCTCAACTCTCAACACATGTATTTTTTTTTCTGAGTAAAATTGATCTATTAACAAAGGAATAATATTACATCGTGATCGGAGTAAAAAACTACTGCCTTGGAGGCAGAATTTGCAAGAAAAAACAGAGATGGAGACTGCCCATTATCAGGGAAACCAGTCTGAAAAGATTTCCATAACCCACGCAGGGGAGCATGATGAGATTTTTCAGATTTTTCTTTGAGCCAAAAATATGCAAAAAGATGCCAAAAAATCCCATAACCGTCAGCACTGAAATAAACCCAATATTTTGGGCCGCAGGAAAAGAAAACGACCTTACAACAAGCCAACTAATCTTCTAGAGGTTCCTCAACGATCTGACACCAACCTGAGGCGAGCATATCTCTGGCAAGCGTGTCTTCATAAGCTGAGGGACCAGGATCAGCTGGAACCATAACCTCATCAGGAACATTGCTAGTAGGAACCACCGGAGTCTGCATCGATTCTCTGCCCCTTCCTAGCTGGGTATTCATGTTCTGAGCAGCCTCCGCTCCAGGACCTGCAGGCTGCAAACTTGACTCCCCCTGCAGGCTTTCCTCAAGAAAAACCACCGAAGAAATAGCAGTGATCCTAGGGCGGGTCAGGGAGCTATTGAAAATGAAGCGCACAGAGCCTGTAGTGGGAGCAGAGGAGGCTGGAGGTCGAGGATCAGGGGAGCTCCAATAATGGCGAAAGTCCGGAAGACGCCCCCTCCCACTACGAGTTCGGGGGTAATGGCTAGTTCCCATGCCACTGGAGTGAGAAGGCGTTGCCGAGGAGGGGCTAGATTGCTCGCTAGAGGGACGACCCCTGGAGCCTCCTCTGCGACTCCGCATTCGGTGGCGCAGCCGAGGCATTGTGGGGAGCAAATGAGTCCCGTGACCAACAATGGCTGTTGAATAAGACTTTGAGTAGAGACCTGTGACCTGATAAATGTAGTATGGGATCTGAGGAGGCAGAGCAACACACTGCACAGGGCACAATTCCAACAGAAAGACCCTCTTCCAGCACTGATGAAAACGATAGATGAAGCCAACGCAGAGCAGAGTGAAAGCAAAGACCAGGTAATAATTAACACGGCGCAAATGAAAAAAACCCACCGAAGGCTCATCGCCATCCCGCGCTTTAACCTTCCCTCTCACAGCAGGAGGATCATCCCTCATAACTGGAGCCTTGATGCGAATCGAGCAGAAGCATGCGAGGGCAGGAGCTAACTCGGTGGACATCGAGTGAAATCTGGAAATTTCTGAACCCATGGCTTTGGTTTCAGTGGTGTGTAAATGCTGCAGTCCGTCGCACAGAGGGTGATTTAACTTCACGTACTGGACGGGCAGGTGTCGGCTTGCCTCGCCGCACCTCTGTCCCATGTGCTCAGTTTCCTCTCCCCTTTTCATGCCATGTTTATGTTTTAATAGTTGGTTCGGTATTTGTGGAAGCTTAAGGGGATGAAGTTGGACTAGTATAGTCTTTTGTTGGGTAGGGGAGAGTGGAACCAATCTAACTCTAGTTGGGGGAAGGTTGGGGTTCTGTTGGTCTCTGTCTCTATGTCAGAGTAGGAATTGGGCAAGGCCTCAACATGCGCCCGAGTGTGAGTCTGTCGGATAAGGGATACTAGTAGGAGGTAATGGTGAGGGGTTGGGCAAACCTTCCAGGTTATATAATTAAGGAATAGTCTCGGGCTATGCATAGCTTAGAGGCATTACAAGCTACTACCACCTTGAGATTCTTGGGCTCTGAGCGCATGGGGAATGGGAGATGGAACTCCACCTAAGCCTGATCAATGGGAATTGATGCCTCCTATGTCAATTGCGAGGGTGGGAGGTATGACGGGAGAGAGGACACCAGAAGGGAGGTCGGTAGATTGAAGGAAGGTGGGAGCTCTTTGGGGTATGGGGATAATTGTTGGGGTGCGCGCGATCATTAGGGGCAGGGGATGGCAGAAATTAAGCAGGGTATGAGGGTGTTGGGCTCTCAGAGGGACGGGCAGGGGAGAAGTCCTGGGAAGAGGCCCACAAGTCACCTTTGTTCTATTAACTACGATGCATGGACCTTTGATTTTTTACACAACATGGAATTACGCCTTCATTTGATTTTATGGACATGACACCTACCTAGAGACCTTGTCAAAGACTGTGGGATGGCTTTCTCCAAGAGTCCTGCAGCTTGAGTCCACTCCAAGAGCCCTACAGCTCATGGTCGTGGTTGGAAAGATCAGGGGGAGGCAGTTGAAGCTCAACCTAGCTCACCCCCAAGTAAGCCGAGAGGACGGAGGCTTGCAATAGATGTGACCCAAGAGGCAACGAAAGCATACCACGAAAAAACAGCAGAGGAAATTCAAAATCTCATTGAAAAAAAGGAAGCTAACATAAGCAAACATGCAGAGACATAGATGAATACGGAGGAATGGAAAGATTTAATAATTAACTACGGTGAAAACAAACCAAGATGTTAGAGCCTAGATAACTAAGCTAGTACTCTAAATAGTTAGTGCTTTTATTTAGAATCAACACCACCACCTAACTTGACCTAGCCCTCTATGTTGAAACTCGTGTGATAGCAAAAGGTGTTCCTTATTTAATGAGAATGCACTAGATCAATATGTATTGCACCTTGCATTGGGATGTGTGCTAGTATTTAGGTGTATTCTTCTTGGAGAGATCCATTTATCTTCTCAACTCTCAACACGTGTATTATCAACACTATAGAATGTATAAAATTAATAACAATAAGTTAATGGCATATGTACATATTATAGCTCTATCAAGCTATGTGTCTCCATCAAGCTCCATCAAGCTCCATAGCGGAGCTATGTAGTTTAATTGAGGGTTTTATTTAACCCTAGATGGGCCTTTTAAAAGCTTGATGGAGGGCTTAAAAAATACCCTCACAAAGCTACATTTTCAACCTTTGGAACACATGTTCTTCCAAAAAATAGTAACCCACCTCCGTGGATTCACCCTTATTTTAATTTGAAATGACAATAATATAAAAAATATTTATCTCAATTGGCTTATTCATAAAATAAATAATTATGTATTGTGGTTTTGTGTATTTATTTTCTCATGAGAATAATATAAAAAGTAAATGATTGCAAGAAAATATTTAGAAAACAATTACTTTGAATTTGTTGTATTTATGGTGCAAACTTATATAAATTAATTTTAGTTTTACATGTAAAAGTAACAATCAAATAAAGCAAATAAATATTTGTGAGTTTAGTTCTAATTTATATGTTCACAATATAAATATTTGTAATTTTTTATGTTTATGGTAGCAATTCGCATAAATAAATCCACTTGTACATATCAACATGGCAAACACAACTTTAGCTACTCTACTTTATAGAACTTGCCAATATAGCATACACCACTTCTTTAAATATATGGTGATATACTCCACTTCCGAAAAGATCAATAAAAATTTACTCCACTTTAACACCACATAATAAGAATAGTGCTAACTTATCCATCAAATAGCTATTATGAGAATCCTATATATACATATAAAACAATGTTTATATATATATATAGTCAAACAATATGGATATATCTACCATATCGAAATTTAGTTTAAATCTAGACGTGCTTCTAAAAAGCATGATGAGCTCCCTCGTTTCATTATATATGATGTTTTTATGATAGATTTGGAAATGAAGATAAAGTGTTAATTAATGTAGGGAGTGGAATGGACTTGTCCCCACTTGCAAGAGGCTATAGTATCATCATTATTTTTTTCTAGTGTGTGAGTTTTGTAGATTTCCACACGGTGACAAGTTCAGGATTAGTAATTGGGATGATCATGATATGCTATATTTAGGCTCACATCATTGTAGACAATTTTATGTGGATGGTAGTGAGTCTAGTTAAACATATATAATTCAAATTAGTGTTAAGGTTTAGAATTCCATCAATTTGAATTTTATTGATTCATAAAGTCTTGATCTATGCAATTAAAAAGCAAGACCTTGATTTCAATGCCTATGTTAAAAAACTATAATATATTATAATTTAGTTTACCTTTGAACTACAATAATCGTCCAAATTAAGCTTATTTGTCCAAGTCAACAATCCTATATTTTATTTCTTAAAATTTGAACTAAAATATTTAATAAAAAATCTTTTAATATAATTATTAATTTATAAAAATACATAAATTTTATTTTTAAAATTTTAATTTATATTTGGAAAAAAAAATAATAGTAATTTATTATTTAGTTTATAAAAATTCACATATTTATTTTATTAAAATTTGAATTTTAGATAGTTAAAGTTAAATAAAATTGGATTTGAATAGTTAATAATTTTCTACTATGCTACAGTGTAGTTAATAATTCCTTACAATTTTAATTTCATATATATATATATATTAAAAATAAAAAGGTAATTATAAAGTACATTGTTTTGGAAAAACTTCCAAATTCAATTTAATCTCTCACTTTTTTTATAACAAAATACAATATATCTATTTTTTTTATAACAAAATACAATATGTTTATTTTTATTTGTTTGTTAGATAATATAATTTTTTATAACAAAATATAATATAATTTTTCTGTTTGTAATTTAATATTAATCTTTAGATATTTTCACTAACAAACAAAATCACTTAAAAATGATTTAAATCACACTAACCCTTAACATAATTATATTTTTTTCACACAAACTTTCACAAAAAAATATTTTAACAAAACACTCTTGTGCCAATCTATTCAATATAATTTAACCATAACAAAATCTAACAAAATCCGTAACAAAATCCAATATAGAGATAGAAAATAATCACTAAAAAAATATTTTATAATGTGGAAAACGACAGTAAATGCATTCAGAAAAATCCAGTGGATCGAGCTGCAATAAGTACAATGTCACTAGGTAGACAAGACTTGTACTCATGAACGCCCATGCGTTTTTATAATTTAATAGTTAAGTCACGAGGCACTGTCTGCACAATTGTTTTTTTTGTCCACAAGAATGTGATTGCGACACATAAATTAAAATATATGAAATTAATTGGGATCAAAGGCTTTACCTAATGCGTTGATGCGTTATACTGCCGGGCAGCAGTATAATAATAATACTCATAATAATATTATATGGATACAATATGGTATAATATATTAGCATATTGCTATATTAATTATAGATATAATGTTATAAATATTAACAAATAAGGTTATTAATATCTCATCATATTATACGGAACTAATACTGAACGTTTATAACATAAACAAAATTTACACACCATTATTAAAATATTATATAGAATAATAATTTTAAAATATTTTATATATAAAAAGTTTTTAAATAGTAATATTACGACATTATAAAAACTAAAGATATAGAACAAGATTTAAAATAATAATAAGAAGAAGAAACTTTTTTTTGGACAAAATTTAAAAAAAGTTTTGAGGGAGAAGATAAAGAGACATTAGGAGAAGAGGAAGAACCAAATAATAATAATAATTTTTTAATTAAAGAAAGTCAATTATAGTTTATTTCAATACCAATATTTGTATTTAAATTATTGGGGTGTTTAATTGTTTCTAGAGTTCTCCTGAGTTGTTTTATGTAATAGGGGATTTTGGTCTTCATTGAGTGTTATGCAAATGCTAAGGTGTGCAATTTTTCATTTCTCATGTCTACTGAATGTTCCTTTAGTCTTCTTCATAAAGAATGTTTGGTTTCTGTAATAGCATTTTCATGGGAGTAATTTATTTTGTAGACTCTTTTGAGCTCGTGCTTGTTAATACTATCTTTGTCGCAACTCATTTTTGGTTTAATAGTTCCAAGAAGTTTGAATGATGTATTAATTTCCTTTTTTCTTTAGAGTCAATGCTCTCTAATTCTAAAGTAATAGAGGATGTGAGGCCATGGGTATCGAACCCAAATCATACCGTGGAAGAACCGATATTTTCTTATACTTAAACTTGGAAAATGTAATTCCTACTTGTTATGTATTCTCTAGGAGTTGTTTAAATCTAGTTGTTTCCTAGATTGGTGGTGTCTTATAGCATGATCTCCTTCATCATCATCATGTCTTGACATAATAAAATACCTGTGACTACAATAAACCCATGATAAGAAGACATCAGTTCGATAAACCCCTAACCTAAGATGGTTAATGAAATCACTTGTTAGGGATAGAACTGGTGATTAATTGAATGAATAACTCATGGATTGTGCATTTCCATAGGCCAAGGTCTGGAACTGAGGCTTGTGACTCTGAAATGCGCAGTTCAGGATGGCCAGGGTTAAATAATTGCACAGTTGAGGGACTCAAGGACTCAAGTTGTAGGATTAAGCCTTGAGACTGCACAATACATGGTTCTGGAGGTCTGGGAAGAGGGACTGTGCGGTTGAGGGACTCAAGATGTCAAGATTGAGTCTTGAAGTTTCCCAATGCGCACTTTAGACAGGAGAATAGGATGGGAGATTGTGCAGTTGAGGGATTCAAGGCCTCAAGGTTGAGGCTTGAAGCTTGAAGTTTCCGAATGCACTGTTGTGTAGGTAGAGAGGCCAAGTGATTATGTAGTTGTGCAGCTCAAGAGCTCAAGGTTGAGGCTTGATGCTTAAGACTGCGCAATATGTAGAGAAGGCTAGATGGAGGCAAGGATTATGTTTTATAGAGTTCAAGGACTGGGACTAAGAACTAAGACTAAGCAGTGTGCAGTTCCAAGAGGCATAGTCAGGGCTTGAGGTTTGAGACTATGCAATGTGCAGTTTAGGAAGGCTAAGTGAAGTCAAGTTTCTTGGGAATTCTTTCTTTCAGATAAGGCTAAGTTTGGGATCAATGAGGCTCAAGTGAGCAAAGACAAAAATAGATCATGATCACAAACTTGGAACAATATACAACACAACATTTATCTCTCAAAATACACGAACAACATGATGCCCTTAGTGCAACAACAATGCAACATAACTCTCCAAGTGCGACATAAAGATACAATTTGTGATGAAAGTGGTGAAACTTATGCTATAGTGCATGAAACTTTGTGAATGAGTGTAAAACATGTCTACATGACTAGTAGGACTCATCAACACCAAATTTTCCCCTTGAAATGAGCCAAAACTCAACTTTACATGATAATAAGCACTTCCCATGCTAAAAGACAACATTTGATATTTAAAGAGAAAAGTGTGAACAATGGTGGAAACAACACATGTCAAATCCAAGATAACATGAAAATGACACTAATTAAGATGAAATAGAGTGAAGGAAACAATCGAAAACATGAAAGTGACACTCACAAAAGTGAAGGTGTGCAAAATCGATAGTTTTGAAAAATCACCGATGCAAAAGTAAAACACAACAAAAAGTGAGAGAATGTCAATGAAAGCGTGGAATGACTATCGAAATGGGATGATCATTATAGATACACAGTCTTTATGGATTGTGCTATGCCTGTACAAGGTTGCGTAAAATAATTCGCTCATGAACTTGTTACTTACTAAGCATGTGTGAGTAGGTGACTTTGACACTTATAATCCAAGAGGGAGATCAAGGAATCAACAAACCATGAAGTGATTATGGAATGACCAGTTACAAGATCCTTAGTAAGCTCCAAAATTCAAGTTTAGGTAAAATTTTGGAGGGTGTTTTTTGCATTGAAAAAAATTGGCGACACACTAGAGAAGTCCAACTTCTCTTCCTTGGCAAAATCTTTGTCCAGGGTCTAGTTCTTCAACAAGTATTAATGAATCATTCGGATTACCTCGACTTTCCTACTTGCCACATGCATAAACATAGTCCCCTTCAGCCCTTCTCGGTTGAACACAAACATAACACAAACAATGTCACAATGTTTTAAGATAAGGCAAGGGTAATGTAGCACACAAGTTTTAGATATTCATATTATAGTTTTTCATCTCTGGTGTTGCGTCGCTGCCAATAGGCATGGACAGTACCTCGATAGATTCACTTCAGGAACACAAACATTGATCTGCTTCTAGCGAGCTTGGACAGTACCTCGATGGAGTTGTTTACTTCACCTCCCTACATATGAAGACTTTATATTCTTTCACCCTTTATTCATTTATTTTATACACTAATGTGCATTGGAACTTATTTATTTCATGGGGGGAAGAGGGATCCCGACTTATTGAGAGCAAAAGAGGTTTTCCCTTCAAAGAAGTATGTATAGTACTTATAATATTAATTTTCTCGTTTATATTTTCCCCTTGTCCTTTTTTTCCCAATCATATCAGCACGTAGAACATTGAAACATAAAGAAACAAGTGTAGGCATGAGGTTTCCAGAATCATCACAGATATCATGGTTCGATGTAGAGATTTCCATACACAAGGATCATATTTTCTGTCAGAACATCTTTCACCAAAGGGAAAACCAAGATGGAGAAGAAGGTTTGAGGGTTAGCCAAATGTTATAATGTCACAAAGCCCTTTTCTATTTGCCACAATTTCTTTTGAGCCAAAAGGAACATCTTTCATGCAAAGTATTATTTAACAAAACATGAAATAAAATACAAGACATAACAAGAAAAAAAAGCCGAAAGGGAAAATCAAAAGGAGGCTAGACCGAAAACAGTGTGAGACAAACATCAGGAAAACTAAAAAATGACTATAGAAAATGAGTGTGGGATGAATGAGCAGGTAAAATAATATGCAGCTAGACCTACTCCTAAACTAACTGGCTAGGAGGCCAGCGTTACATATAATGAACTTTCCAATGTATCCATCATATCTACTCCTGAACTGGATCCACAAAGATACAACCAATTAAAAAAAATATAAAAAAATGTGCAAAGGAAAAGATAAGAGCTTGAATAACTTGCACAGAAAATTGAAGGAATTTCCTGTTAATAGAAAAATGTGTCATAGTTACTACTTCTAACTAGTTTTCGATCATACCTCTTTGATTAAAATTAAAAACAAACAAACCTCGAAAGTTTCTTGTGAATGCACCTTCATTTTTTCCATCCTTCTTAGAAAGCATGAGAAAATACCAAAACTTGTTATTCACGATGGAGTTTTCCAAGTAGGATTGCTCCAACGATTCAACAGTTGGATTTTAAAATTTGAAACCATCCACTTGAGAACCTTGAAATATTTAAAAAGATGAATATTCAATTAGAAGCACAAAGTCATGATGAGAATCTTGTGAGGGAAAATGAATATGATCATATTTAGTCAGTATGTCAAGACAGTGAGGACCTGACATAACCATCAGCGAAGGCTGAAGTTCCTCAACTGCTTGGTTAGTATCTAGATATTGAGATGATAAATTATAAAGATAAAAGGAAGTAAAATAATTTTCATTGGATGTGCCAATGGGAAAATGGAAAGTTGAATGATAGTCATCACAAACAAAATCATGATAAGATAGGCTGATTAAAACATCCGACTTCCAATTTGTAATTAACAAGAATAAATCAATTTGAACAGTTTTGCAAATGCTCTGAACAATAGAACCAATTTCCTCACATGTCGAATGTGACAAATTATCTTCCTGTAATTGGTGAAAAATTGTACAAGCATCATAATCATTGAAATAAATGAAAAATAATGATAATATAAAAAATATATGAAACCAGTCGAGATGTAATGGATGAAAAAGAGGAACTTGATTCAACAAATAACTCAAGCACTTGTTAATGCTCAAGAGGATTTATGGTGTCATGAATAAATTCACAAGAAATACTAGGAGATGATTATCCACCAAAGCATTCAACAAATTGTTGGGAAAAATATTGAGAGGGGGGGGGGGGTGTTTGGGGGGGTGAATCAGTATTTTAAAACATTCATAAAATTTTTCTTTTATTCTTATTTTTGTACGCTACTTTCCTAAAGTAAATCTACGTATGTACATGACTTTAATGCAGACAACTAGCATATATCTAGTAAACTTGTATTTCAGTTAGATATTCATCTGTTTGTCTTAAACCAATATATCAGTGATTAATCAAAAATTAGATAAGCAGTAAACAAGTGCAACAAGAACAGAATAAAGCATTATATATAATCAACACACATGAACACCGAGATTTAAGGTGGAAACCCAATGTGGGAGAAAACCACTTTTGTTGTCCTCTTTGTCTTCAATTTTATTATTATGAAAAAATTCTTACAATCTTGTAATGGTGCTGACTCATACCACCATGTAGGAACCCACCTATAGAATGCTACAACCGTCACTCATTCTCCATCTCCTACTGAAGGGATCTCCAACCCCTGATCTCGTTTACCAGCATCCACTAGAAGGGAGCTCCAACCCCCTGATCTGATCACTAGCTACTATTGGCAGGAAGCTTTGACTTCCTCATTGAAGGCTCCAAACCTCAACACTATCGTGGACCACATTTCATTAATTTTCACACTAGATCCACCTACTTCAACACATCACAACACATAGGCCACTTTTCACCAAATTTTCAGACTGAACCTACTAACATCATTTAAGCCCAAAACCATATATCAAAACTGAAATTGATCATTGTACCAAGTCATTCAACCAATCACTAAATCATTAAATCAAACAACCTCTGAACCAATAAATCATTGAACCAAACAATCACAACCTATTTTTAATCATCCAAACAGTGAGATCACTTTGACCAGAACATCAGTACATAACCCAAAATACTGCATCAACTTCCTGAATCAACTGCAACCCTTCTCTAGAGTGGTTATTTTGGCAATATTATTTGTTGTGCATCCATAGTACCCTGAATATAGATCGATTTGGGAACCCAATGAATTTTGCAGCACAGCACCATAGCCTGTCAGCCCTGGGTTACCTTTGGGGGCTCCATCAAAGTAAATTTGAATAAATATGGATGGAGGTCACTGAAAAACTGAAGGGGAGGATATTGGAACTTCTAATCATGATGATGATGAGTGGGGAGTCATATCCTAGGCTAAATTGAGAGATATAAGGATCAATGCTTCTGGACGATCTGTATTCCAATCACGAGGATCCGATAAAATAGTCTCTCGCGTATTTTCTTTGAATTTATTCAAGATGGAAGAATTGGAAGGGGTATGGTCCTGAAATATATTATAGTTTCTTTATTTACAGATATTCCAGAGGATAAATCCAAGGACCAAGCACCATGCTCTATTGACAATCAGGTTCTTGTAGTGGTTATGTGACCGGTTTTCAATTTTCACTAGAATGTATTCCCGATTGTGATAAAAGGGTCCAAAGAGGGCAGTAGCCATATTCCACACTTCTTCTGCAATTAGACATGAATTCAAAATATGGGGCATATTTTCCTCCCTGTGTTTGCATAACAGAAATTGAGAAGGACCCATAAAGCATTTCTTTAACAGTCGATCCCCAGTTAGGATTCGCTTATGTCCAACTAACCATAAGAAATTTGTGACTTTTGGAAATAATTTCCCACCCCAGATTTTGCTCCAAATGATCTTCCTGGTATTGGTATGAGTGTTGAACTTAATGAGGTAGGATTATCTGATGAAAAATTTCTCGTAGTCAAGTAACCACATCTGATTTGGTTGTTCTACTAAGAAAAATGAATTCTCCTATGTTGCAACTGATGTGATATAGTCTACCAAGATTCCTGAGGTACTTCCATAAGCCATTCACTAGCTTATTTCCACATTCCCCAGTCTTGATGGGTAGTATTCTCGATCCAATAGTCAATTACTCATCCAACGTTTTATTCATTAATATAGTTCTTAAGGTCCATAAGGGAGGTGTCATTGTTTAAATGAGGGAGTTACTACCACAATTATTCCAAGAATGGGGCATACATACCATTATTGATTTCCCAGAAGAAGTGATCATGAATGAGATAGCTATTAGGTTTGGCTAAATTCCATATGGCATACCCT
The DNA here is from genome assembly GCA_034641835.2 of Pinus albicaulis. NCBI lineage: Eukaryota > Viridiplantae > Streptophyta > Pinopsida > Pinales > Pinaceae > Pinus > Pinus albicaulis. The sequence goes on from JAXQQM020068114.1 coordinate 34,022, forward strand.
TTAGGGAAAGAGGGATCCCGTGGGAGCATGAACTGACACCTTCTCTAACCATAATTTTGTGACCATATCCATGTCCATATCTCTATATTTCCCTTGATCCAATGCCACCATAGCTTAGCCCCTAATACTGCATTCAAATTCTTAGGATCCCACAGTCCCAGACCCCCTTTAGCTTTGGGAAGGCATATTTTATCCCATGCCAAAAAAGGCCATTTATTTTCAAGGGTGGCTTCATGCTGTTAGGGTCTTATAATAATAGGATTCATAATTTTGAATTGACTTTGATTAGTCTTGTCATATGTACATACTTTGCTTTCTGCAAATTGTTTTTCCATATTAGAAAAATAAAAAATGTAAACAGGGTAAAAGTCCTAAAAGACAAATCAAAGGACTTGAAAGAAAAATTATAAAAAAGAATATGAAAATGGACCCCAAACAAAAAAGAGATAAAAATTAAACATTAAAGTGATGCAAATCCAAATGCCACTACTATTTACTTTTACTGCAAAAAATAAAGATTATGTGCAACTTGTTAAAATGCCACAATCCATGAAGGTCAAACAGCTTAATCTTGACCTCTCATGCTTTAAATTTCATGTTGTTAGATAGAGAATAAATATTTAGCCAAATAGTATAATCTTGGAAGATTAGTAGTTAGGTAGAGAATAATAAGTAGCTCAACAGTTTAATCTGAGCCCTTGGAAGAAATAAGGATAGAATTAGTTAGTTTGTTGTTTTAAAAGAAAAATGAATAAGAGTTTGCAAGCTCAAATGCACCCATGTAAATGACGAAAAAATGTTAGGGTAGCATATGGGTAGGTAGAAGTAGTTTTCACAAGCATGGATAACAGATAATTGGTCATTTCATTTACTAATTTCCCTTCAAAATCATTTCCCTTGTAAAAATACCTTCTTCCACTTCATTTTATCCTTTTCTCCTTTTTTCCCCTTGCAAAAATCCCCTTTTCCTAAGTTAAAAACACGTTTTACTTAAAGAAAAGTGAAAGCCCTTTACTAATTCCCCTTTTATTCAAAAATACCTAAAAAACCCAAAATTGTTTTTAACCCTAAGTCTAAAATGGTTAAAATCTATATATCGAGACCTACAATGATGAAATCTACTCCTGATATCAATTTTTACACTATACTTAGTGTATTTGACATTTCGCAATTACATTACATTTTTATCTAACCTAATGTATTAGTTTCTGTTATAAACCTTTAAATCCCGTATTTTGTTTAATTCCTGTATATATCATTCCCCACCCGTTATTTTTATTTTAAACTATAGTTTAAATACCCACATGTTATATTATTCTGGTCCCACTATGTATTATCCCCGCCGGTTATAATATTACACTTACCCGCATCCCATTAGTTATATTATAAAACCCCGACCATATCACACATTAACCAATAGTATAATAAGTCCCGACTATATGTATTAAAGCTTAGTTTTAATACATATGAACCTAACACATAGTTTATGTACCAGGCCCCACGCCATCTGAACTCGTGACTCCATTGCATCATCTCAGCGTTCCAATCTTCACTCATAAGATCTAATGACTATTAAACCCTATCGCGCATTTCATTGCCCAACTGTTAACACACCCCAAACCTTGCAAAAAACACAGATTTTGGGCTCTCCCTCCCCTCTACATGGCATCTTTCTATTCGTTCACACCATTCAAAACAATATAGCGAACCACCTCTAGAACTTACGAAAACCACTGAGCGGTTTTCTCCTTGGCACGCAAGCCACCTATTCATTTGAAATGACCTCCCATTAATGCATTCACTGTTTGTTTAAAAAATTTATATAAACCCCCATTTGCACTCTTTTATCTTTTCTGTTACATTTTACACCGAAGAAGCACTGCTGACCAGTTTTTACGCAACCGGATCATGTTGCCGACCATATTTGAAGCTTTTTCCCCTGAATTCAAGACCTCTACTCCTATAAGAAAATTTAAGAACCGTATTGAAGCTTATAAATACCAGCAAGAGCTTTAGAAAGATTTCTTCCACCTCATAAATCCTCCTGCATATAAAATCTTCATTTTTCCAGGTATTCTTCAAAAGAAAAGACCATATTCTTTAATCTAAAGAAGTAATAGAGATAATAAAATCATTTAGGAGCCTTAAGCAAACCAAGAAATCCCTGTTACTTCCAAAAATCCTTTTCTACATACCCTAAGCTTTCTTTTCACAGATTCTGAGGTTCAAACTGTTTAAAATTACAAATATTGAATAAACTAAAAAAGTTTAAGCCTCTGTACACTTGAAGAAAAACTCATTGCCTTCCAGTCATTTCATAGAGACCCTAGACATCTTTTGCAGAAACTCTAAGGTTTTGAGATTGCATTTTATTATACATATTACAATTTAAGTTAATTGAGAAATTTTATACCTTTGCAGACAAAAGATAAGCCCCTGTTCTATCCAAATCCTTTTGCAAACTATTATAAATTTCAAAGGTGCTCCTACAGGCCTAAATCAGTGTTTCTAAAGTCAAAAGAGTAATAAAATTTATAAATCAAGCAAATCAATGGCTTCCAAAAATATTTTACCTATCAATTCGCTACAACCCCCTGTTGTAGATATAGAACACATTCCATTAGCTGATACAGACTTCAAAATTACTGATATAGTCACAAAATTTAACCGTCTTAAGCTCCACTGCTGGAACCAAGAAAAATCCATACATCAGGCTTATGAAGTTTTCATTTGGGAGTCTAATTTACCAAAATATGTTGTCCCTTAGACCTTTCAGTGCTCAGAAGTGATTAGACTCTGTCAATCCTGCTACTTCCCTGATCAGAGAGCCATCATAAACCCTAAAAAATAAATCTTATTTACCATTAATATTGAGTCAATTAATCAGATATTGCGGATACAACCCAGGCCTGATGAAATCCCTTTATCCACAGAGGCCCTCATTCAGCTATACCTCAATCTTGACTTCCCCAAGAGGTTCCAGATATTTCAAACTTTCATGCCATCTTCTGTAGAAATTCCCAAGATAAATCCTCCATACCCTTCTAAAAAATTCTCTGAAAGGACAAGACATATCATATCCAGGTTGTCTTTTATTCTTGGTTATTTTACAAATGAACATGTTGATGTAGTAGTGCTAGGTTTTTTGTCCACTTTCACACCTGGTCAACCTCCTGCTACCATTTTTAATTTTTTCCAATACCTTGCTGACAATATCCATGAGCAATTTGTCAAAATGCCTTCTAAAGGTGTTTTGAAGTATTCATCATTCCTATTCCATATGTTCTTATACTTTTAATCTAAGAAATTTAATATAAACCTTCAGAAGCTTGATGTGGAAGGAAATCCTCAATTAGTAATCTTTTGGACTTCCTTGATAAGGAAAGACTCCAATGAGTTCACTTATACAGATTTTACTCATTCTTTCATTCATCCTATGGTAAATTTTCTGAACAGCAGCATGTAGCCCAGAGTTAGTGAAGAGATTAAGAAAGTCCTCCAGTTTTCAGAACATAATAGGACATGTGATTGATATGTGTACCAAAATCATATTGAAATGAGAGTATATGGATCAAGTATGGTTCCATATAAACTGCCTAAATACCTCCCTATGAGGTTATTTTCCCTTGAATACATAAGGTAGATTCTTAATTCAGATGCAATTAATTTCTTAGCAGCACAGAAGAAGACACAGTTCAAATTGAAAAATCAGGTTGGCCCTTTTATCTGTAACAATAGAGATGCAGGTCCTAAGGCTGAAAAATGTTTACAGGAGTTTAAGTTCAGTAAACGTTTCCTGTGGTATTACTATCCCCTTGGAGTGATAAGTAAAATGAGAGTTAAGTGCAAACTCACTACATATGTACATGAAAAGAAACAAGAGATAGAGAAATTCTCCAGTCAATCTGAATGGTTGGATAATACCTTGGTAGAGGGAGAGAAGCAAAGTGATACTAGTCAAACTTTGCAAACTCCAGCCCAAGAAGATAGGAATGTAAAGAGAAACAGAGAGGAAGGATCCTATATTGCAAAGACTACAACAGAGACCAAGTTTAAATTGAGATACAATAAGAAGCCAAAGTTAAATCCTACTAATAAAGAAGTGGAAACAATAGAGGTGATTGATACAAGAAATAATATAAAAAAAAATGCACCTCCTACAATAATTGAAGAAGAAGAACAACCTACTACTTCAAAGACTCAGCTAATTCAGAAGCAGTATAGTATGGAAGTTTATTCATCTAAAAAACCAGCAGAAAAGGACATGGATATCAAAGAAAGATATAAAGAAATCGAAGCCAGAAATGAAGAAATTAAAACTGAAGTATATTCTCAATATCTGAAACAAACTCCTGGCATCCAGAATAGGCTACTTTCAGCCTTTCACTATTAAATAAAAAGATGCAGATGACATTTCTTCAACCTATAGTTCAAACTCCTAAGTCATCCTCTGATACAAAAAGACATATTTTTAAGTCTTGGCCCAGGATATTCATCCTTTGGACCAAATTGAGTTTCATATGCAGGCACGGGAGATAATCTATTCTACAAAGACCACCAAGGCCATGATTGTACAAAAGCTGGAAAACACTCTTGCAAATATCAGAGATCAACTCAAATTGGAAAAAGCATCTTCACGGGCAAAAGACACTAGAATTAAATCCTTGGAAAAGCTAGTAATTAAAGTAGGATATGATCCTAAAAATGTTAAAGTTGCAGAAGAATTGATAAAGAAGAAAAATGCAGACATTGATGCATTAAAGAAGCAACTAAAGCTGCCCCCTATAGAACATCCTTAAACCAGGGAAGTCTTACAGGATACAAATCAGAAAGATGAGATGATGAATCTCATTTTACAGTTGACTGCTCAGATAAAGGAAATGGAGAATGAAATGGACAAGTTGGTCCAAGAGAAAAAGGATAAAGAAGAAGAAATTCCAGTCACAGTGATTCATGTAGTTACTACTATTGTACCTTCCACACTAGCTGAATCACTGGCACCTATAGTCCCCATGGCTACAGCATTACCTGTCACTTCATCAACCACTTCAGCAACAGAGTCTTCAACAAAAACAACACAACATTCAGATGAAGCAATAAAGTTGGTAAAAGCTATTCAAGACATGTCTATTCAGACATATCCACAACCTACTGTCATAGTAGATAATCGTGACAGAATTGTAAAGAAAAGCAAAAAGGTAGAAAGTTTAGGTAATAATATTTCATTAATCAAAGAAAATTCTCTTCCAAATAAATTATCAAGTTTACATGACATTGAATTTGTTCTAGATTTTGAAAAAACTTTGTTCAGAACTAAATCAGAAAGTAACATACATAATACTGTAATAGATCCTGATTTCATTTCATTCATTGAAACTAATAAGGAAACTTTTTCAGTTGATTCTAATCAATTTTTTTTGAAGTATATGATAAACTTGATGCTATAATGATCCAGGTGGATATCGGTGGCCACCCACCTATTCCATTTGGACCAGCACCATCAATTCTTGCAGCTTTTCACATTCAGCACAACTTACTATTTTTAGCAGGTTTTCGGGTCCTCCACTCTAGGAACCGTTTTGGGGGCTTAATGATCTAGGTGGATATTGGTGGCCACCCACCTATTCCACTTGTCCCCCCACCATTGTCTCTTTCAGTTTTTCAGTTTCGGCATAACTTACTATTTTTAGCAGTTTTTCGGGTCTTGAACTTCCGGAGCCGTTTTGAGGCCCTAAACGACGTTTTTTGGGTATGAAAGCACCAACAAATTTGCTGATCAAATTCATCGTGACTGCTGTAGTCCTCGGATAGAGCTTTCTAATGATGTATCATGTGCGTCAAACGGAGATAGTATGCCAAAGTTACGTCCCTGGGAAGTTGAAACACCAATTTACCCAAACGGGGCCCATAGTTTTGGCGCTTCATCTCCTAGGGTTAGGTTTTTGGGATGTTTATGGTTCTCCATTGTTTCTCAATAATAAATAGGCCCTCGAGCCTCATTGTAACGCAGTTCAGAGGCTTGTAGCCGCCACATCTCTTCTCAGAGATAGCTACCAGTGCCCTAGCTAGTTTTATTTCCATTCTGTCTGTAAGCAAATTTCAGTTCTTTGATATTAATGAAATGAAGTGTTATTTCCGCTGCATCTCTGTATTTATGGTTATGTGTTTATTCTATTGCGTTCCTGCATAAATCCGGATCAGTGGTATCAGAGGGGGTCTGCTCTTTCTTTGTTTTTCTTTGCATGTCCCCAACGCGGTCAGGGTATAAGGAGTTAGGGCTCGATCTGGTTGAACCCTTGCAAGATCAGCCTCGCAAACCCCAACGACCTCCCATGGCGGAAGAAAAGAAAGACGAGGGAGCAGGAGATCCTATCAAAATACTGCTCGAGGAGGCTCTCGAGAAACAAAGGAACGTGATGATGGATAACTTTGCTCAAATCCTTCAACGACTGCCCACATATGGCGCATCCGCATCCAACAGCCACTCTGGAGGCGCCACTCCCTTCAAGGTACAGGTAAACTTTGACATTCCTATATTTGAAGGAAAAATAGATGCAGACGCTGTAGACAGATGGTTAAATTTGTTGGAAGGGTATTTCTCGGTCCATGACTTCTCCGACCGAGAAAAGATTATTTTTGCACTCCTCAAAGCCGCCCCCCATGTCAAAGACTGGTGGGAAACCTACCGTGAGCAAGAGGGCGAAGGGGAACCCTCTCTGTTCTCGACCACACCCACTTGGAATTCGTTCCGAGACGGCATCAAGGAACAATATTACCCTGTGGGGAGCTATGAGGACAAATACATCCAATGGACCACGCCGCAGCAACAAAAGGATCAAGATGTGCACGAACTGACGAATCTGTTCCATACCCTGCGCACAAAATTGGGTATTAAAGATTCAGAGAGACATTTGGTGCTCAAGTACCGCGGCTGTCTGCACAAACACATTCAGGAGGAAATGGAGTTCCTCGACATTACATCGCTTGGCACAGCATATCGCTATGCTGCCAAGATCGAGCAGAAATTTAAGCAGAAGAAACGAGACTTTGGATCTGCGAATCCGAAAGGTGCCCCCGAATCGAAGAACAAGGGGCAAGGCCAAAGCAATGCGACTCAGAACAACACCACAAATCCAAAGAAAGACACAGGGAAGTGGTGTGAATTTCATAACAGCCCCACTCACAGCAAAAACGAGTGTCGGGCCAAACAGTCTTTGGTGGCTGAACTAAAGGCACCCGAATCAGATGCATTTTCTGATCCTGAGTTAGAACCAGACAAAGGCAATGACAAAGGGAAGCAGATCATTGATGCGGATCCCAGTGCCATTTTTGCCACCACCAAGATCCAGAAGGAGGGTCCAGAGGATCCAGAGGAGGGGGAGCGCCTCTTCCAGTCGCAGATGTGGGTAAAGGGTTCTCCGCTGCAATTTCTCGTCGATAGCGGAAGCCAAAAGAACCTCATTTCAGCAGAGGTCGTGAAGCGGCTCGGCCTACCGACCATAGCACACCCACAACCGTATACCATCGGGTGGCTCCACCCAGGGAGAGATCTCCGCATCCGCCAGCAGTGCCGCCTTCCATACAGTATCAAGCCATTCACGGATGAGGTATTGTGTGATGTTGCTCCTCTTGATGTAGCCGATGTATTATTGGGCCAACCATACTTGTGGAGGCGACATGTTGTGTATGAGTCTAGGCCTCGTGCTGTTATTATTACTTTGGGAAATAACTTGTACAGGATACCGGAGGTAGTACCGCCTCCTGCCATTTCTTTGACTACTGCAAAACAACGCAGTAAGATTCTTTCCCAGACCAGGAAATTCATTTTCCTTACGACTCACTCACAGGGAAAGAAGAATATTGTGGCCACATCCTCGAAACAGGGCTCCCTTTCACGGCTGCAGCAGATGGACAAAGTCATGGAGGAATACGATGACAATTTCTCCTCACTCATAGAGGTTCCTCTACACTGTCAGGACAAGCACTCCATTGATCTGACTCCCAATGCACCACCACCTGATGTTGCTATACATCCTGCAACTACACATATAGAATCCAAACATGTACTATATGAGGCTGATAAAGAAACCAAATTTACTAAACGCATCCAGCATGTCCACCCGCAGGTCCATGACATCTTCAACACATCTAATACTCAGTTCAACAGAATTTGCCTCATCTCATGGAGGATCTAAACGCAATGGGGACCATTGCTTCCTAAGGAGGGAGGAATGATCCAGGTGGATATCGGTGGCCACCCACCTATTCCATTTGGACCAGCACCATCAATTCTTGCAGCTTTTCACATTCAGCACAACTTACTATTTTTAGCAGGTTTTCGGGTCCTCCACTCTCGGAGCCGGTTTGGGGGCTTAATGATCCAGGTGGATATTGGTGGCCACCCACCTATTCCACTTGGCCCCCCACCATTGTCTCTTTCAGTTTTTCAGTTTCGGCATAACTTAATATTTTTAGCAGTTTTTCGGGTCCTGAACTTCCGGAGCCGTTTTGAGGCCCTAAACGACGTTTTTTGGGTATGAAAGCGCCAGCGAATTTTCTGATAAAATTCGTCCCGACAAACTCGTAGTCCCTGACAAGAGCTTTCTAATGATGTATCATGTGCATCAAACGGAGATAGTATGCCAAAGTTACGTCCTTGGGAAGTTGAAACACCAATTTACCCAAACGGAGCCCATAGTTTTGGCGCTTCATCTCCTAGGGTTAGGTTTTTTGGATGTTTAAGGTTCTCCATTGTTTCTCAATAATAAATAGGCCCTCGAGCCTCATTGTAACTCAGTTCAGAGGCCTGTAGCCGCCACATCTCTTCGTAGATTCGCTACCAGCACCCTAGCTGTTTTAGTTCCATTATGTTTGTAAGCTTATTTCAGTCATTCATTTATTAATAAAATGAAGTGTTATTTCCGCTGCATCTCTGTATTTATGGTTATGTGTTTATTCTGTTGCATTCCTGCATAAATCCGGATCATATAACTACAACTTTGATTAAGGAAATTGATGAAGCTTATTTACAACATTGAGTTGAATTAAATGCCTTATCAGCATATACCCCTAAGCCTTTTATCAATCTTTTAGAATCTGTAGGTTCATCCTTATTTACTACCACTTCATCCATTGTTTCCACCACACTTCATTCCACAGATTCATTTTTTCCCAAACTTCCACTTCAACCTAGAATTTTATTTCCATCCTCAAATAGTTCAAGTTCATCCCCTAGCATTTCTACTACATTTTCTAATACATCATTCTAATTTCCAAGCACCTCTTCTAGCATCCCAACTTCATCTTCTAGTATCTCAACCGCATTTGCAAGTACATCTTCCAATATCCAAATCTAATATGCAAGTGCTTTAACCACATCTTCAAGTACCTCAAGTTCTTCACCAAGTACTTCAAACTTATCTCCTAGCCAAGCTAGAATCCAAGCCATGGTTGCCAGATATGCCCCATTTGTCCTACAAGCCCCTCTAAATGCCATGCCCCAAGATTATCAAAGAAAAATCCCTCAATTTGATGGAACCACTCACTACACTACAAAAAAACATGTTAATAAAATGACAGATTACTTTGAATTGCATGAATTAGATGATGTTGATGTTCAAATGAGACCCTTTTCTCAAACTTTAGCTGGTGATGTCAAGAAGTGGTTTAAAGGTTTACCTGCTAGTAGTATTACACATTTAGTTGCTTTCCATAGGATGTTTCTTAATATATGGGAGAAGAAGAAGAATCCATTACAAATTTTTTCTGAATTTGAAAATATAAAAAGAGCACCAAATGAAACAGTTCAAGACTATTGTACAAGATATAATAGTATTTACAATGCGATCCCTGCTAATCTTAAACCTCCTCCAGACTTTTCCCTTATCAAATTCCTTGATGGATTTGATACATATATGGCTTACCAACTGAGAGAGAGAAACCCAGAAACCTTAGAGCAGATGAAAAGTAATGTTGTAAGTGTAGAGGCAAACTTGTTAGCAAAGAAAGCTAGATTAAGAAATGAAAGGAGAGTGACAATAAAAGAGGAAACATCAACTTCATATTTAAAAATAGATAACTTACCAAAAAAATTAGAAATAATGATGGATAGGTTACATAACATGGAAAGGAAGCCACAGTGAGATAACCAACAACAAGGACCTCAAATTAGAAATCCCAATTTCAGGAAAAACACCAACATTGTAAAATCTAGAGGATCAACACCTAACCAAATAGTAATACCACCTTTCCAAAAGAACTATGCTGAAAGTTCTCACCAAAATGAAAATGATGAAGACACTCAGATCAATCTAATGGGCATTAATGATGATAACACCATTTTTCTTACACAAGAAGAACAGGAGTTATATGAATTACAACAACTACAATTAGATTATGGTGAGTCTTTTGATTACAAGCAAGGGTATGAGTTTGCAATTAATAAAATTCATAAGAATATAACCTTAAGAGCAAGAAAAATGTAGAGCTTCTATTAAGAAATCTACCCAAACTCAAACAAAGAAGAGAGTAGAGGCTCCTACCACTAAAGTTCCATAAATCCTTCCTAGGGAAACCCAACAAAACTCTAGTCCTAAAATTGTTGACATAATAGATACTGTTGTTCAAACATCATGAGATCCTAAAAAATATGCTGCTACCAAGACAACAAACTCTGTTAAAACAACAATTTCAGATCCAAAAACATCTATTGCTGATCTAAAATCAGCTGATTCTAAAACAACCACTGCCAAAACAGTTGCTGAAACCACAAAATCTACCAAAACTTCCACTGCATCTCAAATTATCCCTGAAAAGGAAATTAAAAGTAGTAAAACAGTGGAAATACAAACAGAAAATGAAAAACCAATTGTAGAAAAAGAAGATAAACCCACCCAAACTACAGTTACAAAAGAAGATATAATTCAGTTTGGAAAATCAGAAATTGGAAGTTTTAAAGGAGCCATTGTAATAAAAACAAAATATTAGAATACAAAGCCTCCAAAGGAAAACAAATCTCAGGCCCTCCTTCTAGCGCCAAAATGTTGAGGCCTCAAAATTCACTACAACAACATGGGGGATGACCACTCGATCCAGACCTTAAAGCAGTTCCTTTTCCGTTTGGAATGGTGGCTTCGACTGGTTTAACTAGGTCTAGTTACCCTCTCTCAATCTCCATTGGTTTAAAATAAGAATTTTATCTATCAATGGGAAATATAAATTAGATCATTTCTCTTGTCGATCGGACAAGAAAATGATCCTTCAACTAATTTGGGCTTAGCCAAGCCACAATTAAATTTCTGACTCTTTGGAAAGAGGACTTTTTAGGGATGTAGAATTTAATCTATATGTAATATTATTCTAAGATGCAAGCAAAAGAAACTATTTTAATCCTATCTCAATTAGGCAGATATAGATCTATCCCATCTGAGAGCAAGATGTGTTAAATAATTTAGATTTAAATATGTTTGTTTTAAATGAATATCAGGCTAACGAAGTAGTTCAATTAAATAATATTGTGAATACCAAACACATTCTATCTAGAGATCTCTTAACTGAAATAATGAATCAACAACACTTAGGAAGTAGTTCTCAAAATGATGTTGATTATTTAATCAGTAACTTGAATAATTAAACAATAACATGCGGAAATAGTTCACAACATATCACTATTCAATAAATCAGTTTTATAAGACAGATTTCTGAGTAAATAGTTACTCAAAAATCAGAATTCAACCCATAAGAGTAGAGACAAATAATAACATAAATTGAAGCAAATTACCATACTAACAGAAGTGCACAAGTATGCGCATATATTGACACATTCATGTTATCATAAAATGAAACCAGTATTTAAAATAATAGTATTCTAAATACCAATTTACTAAATTTATTTCTCCAGCTCCGGTTTCTTACAATATTTTACAATGCCTGAACCTCTGCTTTCAAAATCAGAGCTATAGTAGTGCAATGCTCTGTTCATTATACATAACTCAGAATCTAAAATAAAAACCTCAATAATCTCCAGATCTGAGATTCCTCTCCTCCCACCTACAACTCTAAATTCCTATTACAAAAGTGCTTTTAGAATTCCAAAATTGCAGAGGAGAGAAGTCCATATTACATTTTGATATCTGCTATTTATAAAATTTACAAAAGGATTTCTTCATAGGAAAGTTTCTTTGAAGAGTTGTTTTGATCCATCAATTTTTATTAGTTCAAAATCACATTCTTCACTTGTTGGAGCATTCTCATTGATTGAGATCTTCTTCTTTTCATCTCTTCAACTGTTTTCCTGCAAAACAAATCAAAAACAAAATTAAAATGCAAAAAATAAAATCAAAATGTTAAATCTAGAAATTAAAATAAATCCAATTGAAACTTAATTAATTAAATAACTGAAAAGGAAATATAATCTTTCTTTTGATGTTTGTTATGATATAATTGGCCAAGGAGAACATAGACGAATGGATTTTCACTCATAAGAAGTTGTGGCAAATTAAAATGTAAAAAATAAAACTCAGAAAATTAGTTTTGTTTAAAATTTTGAGCTTGATCTTTTGTTGAATTTTATACCTAATAAATGATCAAATATGGAAATGAAACCTCTTCAAGAATAATCTCCATCATTTTATCTTTCCAATGATCTGCCTTGGGCCTCATTTGGCCAAGTAAAATTCCATTTATGAGCCTTTAAAGTTGGTATATAAAAATTGCCATAATGCTGGAATTTCTGTTGTTTAGACTAAAATATCAAAATTTTTAATTAAATTTTAATTATTTAATTAATATTAAAAGCTAACTTAATTATTAAGAGACTAATTAATAATTAGTATTAATCCAATTAATTAAAATATATCATAAATTAAAAAAATTATATATTAATTAAAAATATTTTAATATAATATTAAAAAGTCAATACACTACTCCATTCTAAAAATGGATTCGAATGGTTTTTTTAAAGCAAATGTAATTTTAAAAGTTTAAGTTTGAATAACAAAAATCGCATTCGCATACAAATTCTTATCGAAGTTTTTGAAACATATCAATTTAGTATATTTGCGATGGAAAGGATGTACCATCTCTGTGAGAATATGAACATCGAGGATGAAAATCACTTCCTCTTAGAATGCCTCGCGTATAACCACATTAGAGCTCAATTTCATAATCTTTGTTGCAATACTGACCTTCCTAGCCTTTTAAGATGTCAAAATTATAGTGAGCTCGGGAGGCTTCTCTCCAAGCTTTTTGAGCATAGGAATAAAACCTTAAATCAAACTAAATAACTCTTTTCTTTAGGTCTGATAGACCAAAGATTGGTTTTAGTGGAAATTTACCACCACCACCATCATCATCATCAATATGTTTTTTATATATTTTTATATTTTTTTTAATTGAGGTCCAGAATTTTTATTTTTATTTAATTTAGTGAAGTTAAAAATAAAAACAAAGTGTAGACCATTTATAATAAGACTTTCCAATTCTAAACTACAACTACTGATGCCCGGGCTCCTACAATTAACCCACGTTTACACTCTTTTTTTCTTATATATCAATAGTACACTTCAACGCCTTTGGCCCTATTAAATTTTAAATCTGGCACTCTATAAACGAAGAGGAAACTTTGACAATTCCTCATACATCTATGGTTATGTAACCATAATATAAAACCTTCCTTCTTAATAGTCCATTCAATAATTTCCTTTGTTCAGTGATATACTTCAATGTTGGTTTAAACTTCATTTATCAAATTCATAGAATTCGATTAATGAAATAAATGAGAGATTTTGAAAATCTTCAATAGAATGCTAATCCTTGTAGCAACGTTACAAGCCCGTTGTAATTATGAAACCACTCTTACAGCCTTATCAATGCCTCTCATCACAGTCACACCTTCAAAGCATCTTATGCGTCCTCGGAATCGATACCAAATCTGGGCTTTGTACAACACATAAAATATAACAAAAACTTGGGAATTAACTCTAACCCATTAACGTTAATCCTCAGTGATCACCATAATACTTCGGGTCCCACAAGCCACGTACCTTGGTTATATATCAAGTGGATCCAATGATCTGTATGGCGTTGTGCCTCAACTGTTTATCAAACTGGCATAGATGGATATAGCAAGAGTTTAAATACCGGATGTTAGCATGTGATATAAACAGTTTTGGAAACCTGCCTTATGCCACGCATCGTCCAGCTAATGTGATCGCATTTTTATTTCAAATTCCACTTACTACTTTTGAATCACGTGAAAACCAAAAGCTACTTCCAGAATCCACCTTCACTATTCATTCTTAATTCGTGGTTCCGCCTCCAGTTCAAGGTTCCAGCTTAACTTCATCTTTCAATAATAATTCGTGGCTTTGCTTTGGTAATTCCATTATACGAGAAAGCCCCATGCATTTCGACTCCTGCGACTATAACCCAACGAAAATGAATCTACTTCAATCAATTCAATCAATACAATCAAGCAGAGTTCAACGCAGATTCGACATGCTCCGAATAGCCTCCCCTAAATCCTTCCTAAAGGACCAAGATTATGCTTCAGCTATGCCAAATTACTGTGTGTGCATTCACATTTCTGGATTGTGCGCATTCAGAGCAACACTGGGGTTATAAATTCAGGAACCTCAACCATTCTACATCACAGGTTGCATTTTACTAAAGCCCGATAGAACCAGGTCTTGTCACATAGGCCATAATTGTGACAAAGGTCGTCCTCAATTCAATTCACATCAGGATATCGACAAGAATGTCGATTCCGTCAATTGCATACAGTGTATATGCAACCATTAATTTTATAGTTTCTAATTGAACCCTACAGTCCACTACACAGAGTTTAACTAGCCCACATAAATTCAATTATCCCTCATGTATATATATCACACCGAATTGAAATAAACAAACATTCAATCAGAGTCAATTTCTCCATTATATATTTACATGAACTTACAAATTCTTGACAGGCCAGATCTTCAGTTTGGTGGCCTCCTGCTCTGCCTCCGAGCAGTTCTCTACCTCTCTACCCTTCTAAACTCTTCATGTTTACATTTATACCAAAATGGATGACCTGAATCGATTTAGGTCTCCAAATAGCTCAAAAAACTCTTAACATTCCCAATTCCTAAATTTGGGCTCAAACTAAAACTACTTATCCCTTCATATTCCTAACTGGTCATCTTCCTTTTATGTTCTCTGCAGTTAGAGAACATTTACAATTCCTCCTTTTTTATTAAAAATTACTAATAATTACTTGTGAAATTAAAATCATGAGACCCCCTATGTCTAAGAAGGTACAACGTAGCTTTTGAGCCTAATGCTCCTACATCAGACTCCCAAGGTTCAATTTGTTCATGATCTCCTGGTCATGTGTCTTTAATTTCTGCCTCGGGGATCCCAAACTTTGTTTTGCTGCTGCCCAGCAGTTGCATCATTCTTCTTCTGCAATTCTCCTGGTTTCCAAACTTTGTTTTGTAAATCACCTCCAGCTATAATTTCACAATTTTCTTTTTTCCTTCTTTTGTTGAATCTCTCCTGCTTTCCTGCTGCTGTCTGCTGCTCCTAAGTCACTCTCATCATCAACTCCCTGATGTCTTCAATTTCTTTGTCCAGCCTCTCTTCTAGCTGGAAATTTCCTTGTCCATTGCTGCCTTCAAACTCTGTTGTTTTCAATATTACTGCTGTCACTGTCTTCAAAATTCTCGATGTGATTGTTTTTTATTTTGCAGATGTCATTCCCCATGTTGCTTTAGCTGCCACCATGGGTGTTGCTGATGCCAATGTTGCCTCCACCCAAACATCCTGAATATCCCTTAAGATATCTCCCTCAACAACATTTTTATTTTTCTCCTCATCTACAAATTCACTTTTAGAAAACAAACCACCATTTAATTTCCTACCAGCAGTGACATACTCATCTAGTATACTAGTAAACAGAATTTGATTATGCAAGCTCATATCTGCTCCTCTTTTCTTCTCTTCTTCAATGGCCTCCAGCAAACATTTCAGCCATCTCTCCTATGTTTGTTTTACATCTTCAGCATGATGTAAGGTAAACTCAGCCTTTTATTCTTCTTTGTGGGAAATCTTCAGTAATTGCCTCTCATCTCCTTGATTGACTCCAACAATCAAATCAAGTCCTCTAGCCACTATATCTTCATCTTCTGTTAGCATGGAATGTTGATTCTTCCTTACTTTAGCAGCTTTTACAATATGCTCTCTAGGCTGTTTTTGGCCCATCAGCCTAGCCAATTCTTCTCTGTCAATGAAAGTGACAAATTCCTGCATATGAGATATGGCTGTCTCCTCTTCCTTCAGCAACGGGTTTTCTTCTCCCAAGACAATTCCAAAGGATGAATTGTCTTTTGCATCACCTGTACACATAAACAAACTTTTAGTGTTACAACCATGAGACCCAATGGTCTCAATTGATGACCTAGCCACCAATCCTTCTCCCATAAATTCTAATTCTGGTTCAAGACTCAGAAATTCTTCATTATCTTTCTTTTTAGTTGTCAGAGCCATCTCCACTGCTCCAATCGTCATGCCCAAATGCTGATCCTTCACTATGTTTTTAGCCAACACAGTTTCCTTCTTATTCATCTCTCTGACAACTTCCAACTGTTGTTCTTCCTCTTTATTTGCATGATTAACACATGAGTAATCAGCAGTAATTTTCCAAGGTCTTAATACATCTTTCTCCTTTGACAACACATCAGTGTGTTGTTTTGAACTTCCTTCTAACTCTTCTATCAACACTTCTATATGCTACTTTACATTCTTCATCAGACTGTCAGCTGGCCCCACTTTCCTTCCATCTTCTGCTCCATGAACTCTATTCATGAAGACCTTCCTGTCTTGCTTCCTCAAAAAATCATCTTGTGCATAGGTCCTTTGCTTCTCCAAATGTCTTCTTTGAAAATCCAACCTCCTATACAATTCCACAACTTCAGTAGGAATAGATTTCAAGAACCTTACACAACCCTTTATGCCTCTGCTTGTTCTTGACCCATCCTCTGCTGGTCCTTCTCTCTCAGCCTCAACACTCTGATGAATATCTTCACTTGACTCTCCTTTCTTCATCTCTTCCTGAGATCTCACTATCTCACCATTGATCTGAATAGATTTAAGATTTAATGTCTCTCCCTCATCAACAAACTCTGAAGCTTGTCCATGTTCTAGCAGTGTACCTGCAAACACACACAACTTTTTAGTTTTCAAACCACAAGAAATTTTGGTCTTGGCTGCTTTCCCAAGCACTCTTTGAATAGGTTTGTACATGGAATCTTCAATTTCCATCCTTGCCTCAAGAACTCTGGGTTCTTCTTCTTCTGTGGAGTCTGTCATTACCTCACATTTGTCAGACTCCAAAACACAAGCCCTTACATCATTTGGACTTGTCCAATAACTCAGGAAATCCTCAATGACTTCCTCTTCAGCAAGACAAGCTTCTTGTTGCCTCAAGTCTTCATCATGTCCTACAAGATCTCTTGCAGATCTCCACTCTTCATCTGTGCTATGTTCTGCTTCACAGGCATAAATTTCTTCTTTCAACGCAGCTGCTCTGAGTTCTTCTCTCAATAAGGAAATCTTCTTTTTCCTCAACCTCAACTGTAATGATTGCCATTTCACATTCTTCCTTATGAGCCACCCAACTCCCTGGCTTTCTTCTATCATCCTCTCCAGTTTATAAAACTACTCTGTAATCTCATCTATCTCTTCCCACCATTCTTCATCCGTGGATTTCTTCTTCATGGCATTTTCTTTGGCATCTTCTTTCTTTCTTCTGTTGTGGCCTCTCTCAGAACCTCTGCAATATCTACTGTGGCTATTATTAGCCATTCTACTCCTTCAAGCTGCACTAAGCCTCTGCAATAGCAATCTCTCTTGCTACAAGTTACCTCACCAATCCCTTCCTCTGGATCCAACTTTTGGCAAGTACTGGTCCCCTGTCTGCTGGAACCTTCTGAGCACTCTCTTCTGCTCTTCCTAGGCTTCACTCTACAAATTTCTCAAGAACACCTCTGCTCTCTTCTCATCCGAACTCTATTGGGAATTTTTCCAGGTTCTGCCACACTTGTTCTCCACTTAGAGTCCCTTGTTGGGCTCTTCAGTCACTGCTCTCATAGCTGTGATCTAATTCTGCTGAGATGTCTTCAATTGTCTACACTCTGAATTCTGTAAACAATTCTCCAAACCAGAGTTAAACACTGCTCACCTTCTCTTGAGAACACTGCAATTGTCCTCTTTATCCACCCTCTAGCTGAATCTGAGGCTCACTGCCTTCACTATCAAGTTCTTTATGTACTTTCAGCAACCACAATTCTACAAACACCAAATACACATCAGATTTAAAATTATTCTCCTACAAGATTTATACATGATATTGTCTTCCACTCACTCTACAAATCCTGTTCACTGTGCTCTGTGTACTTTGCTTATCAGATCTTGGGATCTGATCTTTCCCTTTCAAATCTGTAATTACTCTTCAACAGGTTTAGAACTTCAAATTTTCTCCATTCTCTAATCACACACATTGTATCTCTGCATGCTGCAATTTCATCAGTTTCCACAAGTCTGGTTTCTTTGCATTCACAAAACTTGGACATTTTCAAAAAGATCTATTCCAGCTCTGATACCACTTGATGCCCGGGCTCCTACAATTAACCCACATTTACACTCTTTTTTTCACATATATCAATAATACACTTCAATGCCTTTGGCCCTATTAAATTTTAAATCTCGCACTCTATAAACTAAGCAGAAACTTTGACAATTCCTCATACATCTATGGTTATGTAACCATAATATAAAACCTTCCTTCTTAACAGTCCATTCAATAATTTCCTTTGTTCGGTGATATACTTCAACGTTGGTTTAAAATTCATTTATCAAATTCATAGAATTTGATTAATGAAATAAATGAGAGATTTTGAAACTCTTCAATAGAATGCTAATCCTTGTAGCAACATTACAAGTCCATTGTAATTATGAAACCACCCTTACAGCCTTATCAACGCCTCTTATCATGGTCTCACGTTCAAAGCATCGTATGCGTCCTCGGAATCGATACCAAATCTAGGCTTTGTACAACACATAAAATATAACAAAACATTTGGAATTAACTCTGACCCATTAACGTTAATCCTCAACTATCACCATAATACTTCGAGTCCCACAAGCCACATACCTTGGTTATATATCAAGCGGATCCAACGATCCGTATGGTGTCACACCTCAACTGTTGATCGAATGGGCGTAGATGGATATCGCAAGAGTTTAAAGACCAGACGTTAGCATATGATATAAATGGTTTAAGAAACCCGCCTTATGCCATGCGTCGTCCAACTAATGTGATCGCGTTTTTATTTCAAATTCCACTTACTGCTTTTGAATCACGCGAAAACCATAAGCTACTTCCAGAATCCGCCTTCATTGTTCATTCTTAATTCGTGGTTTCGCCTCCAATTCAGGGTTCCAGCTTAACTTCCGCTTTCAATAATAATTCGTGGCTCTACTTCGGTAATTCCATTATACGAGCAAACCCCATGCCTTCCGCCTCCTACCACTATAACCCAACAAAAATGAATCTAATTCAATCAATTCAATCAATAAAATCAAGCAGAGTTCAACGCAGATTTGACATGCTTCGAATAGCCTCCCCTACATCCTTCCTCAAGGGCCAAGATTACACTTCAGCTGTGCCAAATTAGTGTGTGTGCATTCACATTTATGAACTGTGTGCATTTAGAGCAACATTGGGGTTATAAATTCAGGAACCTCAACCATTCTACATCACAGGTTGCATTTTACTAAAGCTTGATAGAACCAGGTCTTGTCGCATCAGCCATAATTGTGACAGAGTTCGTCCTCAATTCAATTCACATCAGGATATCGAGATGAATTTTGATTCTGTCAATGGCATACAACGTATATTCAACCATTAATTTTATAGTTTCTAATTGAACCCTACAGTCCACTACACAGAGTTTAACTAGCCCACATAAATTCAATTATCCCTCATGTATATATATCACACCGAATTGAAATAAGCAAACATTCAATCAGAGTCAATTTCTCCATTATATATTTACATGAACTTACAAATTCTTGACAGGCTAGATCTTTAGTTTGGTGACCTCCTACTCTGCCTCCGAGTAGTTCTCTACCTATGTACCCTTCTAAACTCTTCATGATTACATTTATACCAAAATGAACGACCTGAATCGATTCAGGTCTCCAAACAGCTCGGCAAACTCTTAACATTCCCAATTCCTAAATTTGGGCTCAAACTAAAACTGCTTATCCCTTCATATTCCTAACTGATCATCTTCCTCTTATGTTCTCTGCAGTTAGAGAACATTTACAATTCCTCCCTTTTTATTCAAAATTACTAATAATTACTTGAGAAATTAAAATCATGAGACCCCCTATGTCTAAGAAGGTACAACGTATATTTTGAGCCTAATGCTCCTGCATCAGACTCCCAAGGTTCAATTTGTTCATGATCTCCTAGTCAAGTGTCTTTAATTTCTGCCTCCGGGACCCCAAACTTTGTTTTGCTACTGCCCAGCAGTTGCATCATTCTTCTTCTGCAATTCTCCTCTTTTCCAGACTTTGTTCTGTAAATCACCTCCAGCTATACTTTCAAAATCTACTTTTTTCTTTCTTTTGTTGAAAATCTCATGCTTTCCTGCTGCTGTCTGCTGCTCCTAAGTCACTCTCATCATTAGCTCCCTGATGTCTTCAATTTCTTTGTCCAACCTATCTTCTAGCTGGAAATTTCCTTGCCCATTGCTACCTTCAAACTCTGTTGTTTTCAATATTACTACTGTCACTGTCTTCAAAATTCTCAACGTGATTGTTTTTTCTTTTGCAGATGTCATTCCCCATGTTTCTTTAGCTTCCACCATGGGTGTTGCTGATGCCAATGTTGCCTCCACCCAAACATCCTAAATATCCTTTAAGATATCTCCCTCAGCAACGTTTTTATTTTTCTCCTCATCTGCAAACTCATTTTTAGAAAACAAACCACCATTTAATTTCCTACCAGCAATGACATACTCATCTAGTATACTAGTAAATAGAATTTGATTCTACAAGCTAGTATCTGCTCCTCTTTTCTTCTCTTCTTCAATGGCCTCTAGCAAACATTTCAGCCATCTCTCCTGTGTTTGTTTTACATCTTCAGCATGCTATAAGTTAAACTCAACCTTTTCTTCTTCTTTGTGGGCAATCTTTAGTAATTGCCTCTCATCTCCTTGATTGACTCTAGCAATTAAATCAAGTCCTCTAGCCATTGTATCTTCATCTTCTGTCAGCATGGAATATTGATTCTTCCTTACTTTAGCAGCTTTTAGAATCTGCACTCTAGGCTATTTTTGGCCCATCAGCCTAGCCAATTCTTCTCTGTCAATGACAGTGACAAATTCCTGCATATGAGATATGGTTGTCCCCTCTTCCTTCAGCAACAGGTTTTCTTCTCCCAAGACAATTCCAAAGGATGAATTGTCTTTTTCATCACTTGTACACATAAACAAAATGTCAGTGTTACAACCATGAGACCCAATGGTCTCAATTGATGACGTATCCACCAATCCTTCTCCCGGAAATTCTAAGTCTGGTTCAAGACTCAGAAATTCTTCATCATCTTTCTTTTTAGCTGTCATAGCCATCTCCACTGCTCCAATCATCATGCCCAAATGCTGATCCTTCACTGTGTTTTCAGCCAACATAGTTTCGTTCTTATTCATCTCTCTGACAACTTCCAACTGCTATTCTTCCTCTTTATCTGCATGATTAACACATGAGTCATCAGCAAAAATTTTCCAAGGTATTAATACATCTTTCTCCTTTGACAACACATCAATGTGTTGTTATGAACTTCCTTCTAACTCTTCTGTCAGCACTTCTATATGCTGCTTTACATTCTTCATCAGACTGTTAGCTGGCCCCACTTTCGTTCCATCTTCTGCTCCATGAACTCTATTCATGAAGACCTTCCTATCTTGCTTCCTCAACAAATCATCTTGTGCATAGGTCCTCTGCTTCTCCAAATGTCTTATTTGAAAATCCAACCTCCTATACAATTCCACAACTTCAGTAGGAATATATTTCGAGAACCTTACACAACCCTTTATGCCTCTGCTTGTTCTTGACCCGTCCTCTGCTGGTCCTTCTCTCTCAGCCTCAACACTCTGTTGAATATCTTCACTTGACTCTCCTTTCTTCATCTCTTCCTGAGATCTCACTATCTCAGCATTGATATGAATAGATTTCAGATTCAATGTCTCTCCCTCATCAACAAACTCTGAAGCTTGTCCATCTTCTAGCGGTGTACCTGCAAACACACACAACTTTTTAGTTTTCAAACCACAAGACCTTTTGGTCTTGGCTGCTTTCCCAAGAACTTTTTGAACAGGTCTGTACATGGAATATTCAATTTCCATCCTTACCGAAAGAACTCTGGGTTCTTCTTCTTCTGTGGAGTCAGTCATTACCTCACATTTGTTAGACTAAAAAAAACAAGCCCTTACATCATCTGGACTTATTCAATAACTTAGGAAATCCTCAATGAATTCCTCTTCAGCAAGACAAGCTTCTTGCTGCCTCAAGACTTCATCATGTCCTACAAGATCTCTTGCAGATCACCACTCTTCATCTGTGCTCTGTTATGCTTCACAAGAAGAAATTTCTTCTTTCAACTCAGCTGCTCTGAGTTCTTCTCTCAATAAGGAAATCTTCTTTTGCCTCAACCTCAATTGTAATGGTTGCCATTTCAAATTCTTCCTTATGAGCCACCCAACTCTCTGGATTTCTTCTATCATCCTCTCCAGTTTATAAAACTGCTTTATAATCTCAGTTATCTCTTCCCACCATTCTTCATCAGTGGATTTCTTCTTCATGCCATTTTCTTTGGCATCTTCTTTCTTTCTTCTGTTGCGGCCTCTCTCAGAACCTACGCAGTCTCTAATATGGCTATCAGTAGCCATTATACTCCTTCAAGCTGCACTAAGCCTCTGCAACAGCAAGATCTCTTGCTGCAACTTACCTCACCAATCCCTTCCTCTGGATTTGGCTTTTGGCAAGTACTGGTCCCCTGTATGCTGGAACCTTCTGAGCACTCTCTTCTACTCTTCCTAGGCTTCACTCTACAACTTTCTCAAGAACACCTCTGCTCTCTTCTCATCCAACCTTTGTTGGGAATTTTTCCAGGTTCTGCCACACTTCTTCTCCACTCAGAGTCCCTTGTTGGGCTCTTCAGTCACTGCTCTCAAAGATGTGATCTGCTTCTGCTGAGATGTCTTCAATTGTCTACACTCTGAATTCTGCAAACAATTCTCCAAACCAGAGTTAAACACTGCTCACCTTCTCTTAAGAACATTGCAATTGTCCTCTTTATCCACCCTCTAGCTGAATCTGAGGCTCACTGCCTTCACTATCAAGTTCTTTCTGTACTTTCAGCAACCACAATTCTGCAAATACCAAATACACATCAGATTTAAAATTATTGTCCTACAAGATTTCTACATGATCTTGTCTTCCACTCACTCTAAAAATCCTGTTCACTGTGCTCTGTGTACTTTGCTTATCAGATCTTGGGATCTGATCTTTCCCTTTCAAATCTGTAATTACTCTTCAACAGGTGTTACACAGTAATTTGTCACCGTCCCTACCATTCCCCGTCCCGCACAATGGAGGACCTATTTTGTGACCTGTGAACATTGTCATGCCTTGAAACCATCATCAAAGCATTCCTCTAAACATGAGCTATAATTGCCCTTAAGACATCTCCTTGCAAAAATCATGAAAAACATCTCTTTTTGCATTGGCGCGGGCGGACAGTTCAGTTCTCGCGCCAATGGGGGAAATCCTGCAAAGAGGCCGCGCCAACTGGCGCTCTGTCCCAGAGCAGTAGTCGCGCCAGCCAATTTAAGGAGTGTTTTTTTAAAATAAAGATGGTGGAAGTTGAGTTTCAACCAACTCAGAACCATTGCCTATGTTGAGTTGGGAGGTTTGGCTGCGGGAGTTCTATGGAAGGGAAGTGGTTTTGCCACCTCCCATGGAACCTTCCTTGTTGATAGGGCCAATCCCACCATAATAGGGACCCAACTCCCTCCTTCCCCATCTATAAAAGCCTGCTCAATCCCATGGCAATCTAGTCTGGAAGTGCCTAAGCTTTGATCTCCATATTCCCAAGAGCCTTTGTGCTGTAAGGAGCCCTCTTTTCCCCTTAAGGCCGACTCAAGTAAGGAGACCATCGTCGAGAGACTCAGGAGAGGTTTGCCCTTTCCCTGGCGAGTTTTGCAAGACGTGAACGGCTGGAGACCCATCCGAAGGAGACCGCGACGTCAGAACTTGGTTGTAATCTTTCTTCACATTGACTACACTTCATGAGTACATCTTTTCCGACCGGAGATATTTAGTTACGTATGCCGGATTTTATGCTTGTGTCTGTTGGTTCTTTGCATGTGCATGTGTTCGTCCGCGGAGATCGTGGAGGGATTGTGATCTGCCGAGGCTGAGGAACGAGGACGCTTCTTCTTCAGATCACAAGCGTTGGACTCCAGGTAGGCTCCTATCTTAGCCTTTTCATTCGTAACTAGGAGCTTGCGTTGTAACATTGTTTGATTGTTGCTAGACCCCTGCTGGGCTAGTAGGGATCACCTCTGTCCGCAGAGGGGATTTACCTCCTCAACAATTTGGCGACTCCACTGGGGAACGTCCAGATTTCACTGTCTTGTTTATGTTGTCTCGCTTTGATTGTTTTATGGTTTTCCTTGTTTGATCAGCCTTCTGGGTTGGGTTCTTTCGCTGTTTTTGACTTCTTGGCTTGCTTAGTTTGCATTGATCTGCTTCTGGAGTAGTTTTTTTTTTAAATTTTTGTTGAGAAACTCGACTGGCGCAGTTTTTAACCCGACAGTCGCGCCAATTGGCGCACGTTGCTTTTGTTTAGCCTGCGCCAATTGCTTTCTGGCGCCAGTTTCATTCTTACAGTCGCGCCACTCCTGTAAGATTTTTGAGTTTCCTCATTTTTGAGCTCTCTGGGTTTGGTCAGTGTTTTGCTTCTTGATTTTCCGACTGCCTGAGTGTGTTGGAGTCCTGTTTGACTGGGAATTCACCTCTGTCCTTTGGTTGTTTGCTTTTATCTATCGATTTCACGTTTTGAGCCCTAGGGCATCTAGTGGCTTAGTGTATCAAGCCCTCCTTGGGAGTTTTGGTGTTTTGATTGTCCTGTCAAATGCCTGATTGATTCTCCACATCCTCTTAGTAGTTGTTGATTGTTTTGTTACGATTTTTGGGTGATTGTTCATTCCTTCATTCGAAATTCGTTTAATCTTGCTTTGGACCTAGATCACACGGTTCATTGGAAGCTTTTGAGTCTTTTCTTTGTTTTGGGAGACTTTGGTCGATTTGGGATCCGATTGCTTGTGTTGTTGAGTGAAATTTGTTCGTTTTGCTCTCTCGAATATCGTTTCTCAAGTTGTTCCGTTTGTTTTCAATTTGTTTAGTACATATTAGCTATTAAACATTGAAAATAAAAAAAAAAATCTCTTTTGCTTTTGTTGAATTAGTGTAATTGTAATCTTTTCACTTTTTCTAGTGATTAGTGATTTGAATGAAAAGTTTTCAATTTCATTAGTTGCATTAGAGATCTCATTGTTTGTCTTCTGTTCATTTCGTTTGTTTAAAAGCTCTCAACTCTTCTCTAATTAGTTTTCATCGAACGAAATGTTGGACTGTGGCATATAGCTTTGCATTTAGGAGTCTTTTGAGACACTACATACGATAGGGCCTGAAAATTGAAACTTAATTGAAGATCAACTGTAAAATTTATTCAATTAACCTAAGGCAGCATTGGAACTTAACGAAACATATTTAGAAAGTCTAGGCTAGAGACGTGTTCCGGCGTCGTTAAACCTAGCAGCTGTCGTTCGCCTGTTGGCTTTAGACAGCGCTAGTACGGACTTGTGCTCCCCGTACTGTCGTGTATATAAAGGGAGACCCCTCTAGGTTTTCAATCCTTTATCCACAGGAAGCTGAGTCTGCCGCCCTATACCCGTGATACACCGAACACAGCATTCGGGGAGACTACCTGCACGTACGGAAAGTCCTTGGTCGATTTCTGTTTCATTATTGAAACCAAGGTGTATATTGCAGTTCACGAATATTTGGTACACCCTTTGTGCCTAGTTTTTCCTGAGCAGTCATTTGGTCTTTTCTGACTCCCTAAACTTGAAAAGACCGTGAAGCGCTTGTCCTTTCACGCTTGTGTCAAATCTGAAAGAGATAGAGTCATATTTTTATCGTTTCTCGACTCTTAAAACATGAAACGGTAGAGTTTCTTACTTTCCAATGTGGTAAAATTAATCACCCACGATTACACGCCTGCTTAGTCGTTGCTTGTTGACCGTTTGATCGTGTGCCTTGGCTCTTTTTCAGCCCGTGTGTGGTTTTGAGTTTGGATGGCAACTTTTCCAGAGTTCACCAACCAAGGAATCCCCTCCGATGGGAATCCTGGTCACTTTCCTCCTTTTGGGAATGTTGGTGCTCCTTACATGGCGACATTGTCCCTTCCGGGGATAACTGTTGGGTTGCCTGTCTGGTTGTTCTCAACCTCTGTCGTTCCGAATGTCTCAGTTACTGGTCAATCAGTTCCTCCACCCGAACAACATCATGTTGATTCTAAGGTGGACCTCTCCCCTTCTTCGCCTGTTTCTGAGTCCTCCTCCTCTTCTTCGCCTGGTGAAAGTCTGGATTCGAGTAACCAGGTGGCTAAGAAGAAGAAGAAGAAGACAAAGAAGAAGAAGTCTGATAAGCAAGAGGTTAAAAGTGCAGCTACTGCTCCTGAAACGTCTCCTCTTGATAACCCTTCCAACCCTCCTAGGAAAGTCAAATTCCTGTGCATGTTGTGCACGGGAGACCATCTGCTTCGAGACTGCCCTGGCATTCCCAAGGTGCTTGAAGCATGGTCCAACGGTCATCCACCATTGTCTTTGACTTCCGGGAGCCAATTTGGGGGCACGTCTTCAACTGGTACTGATAAGACTCTCAAAAAACAGGGTAAGCTCACCAATCCCTGTAAGTTGTGTGAAGGGCACCATGCCATTCACCTTTGTCCATATATGGATGAAGCCAAGCAAGTTTTGGAGAACCCAACTAGTTCTACACCACGCCTTCCACCTGGTTATAATCGGCTTTCTTTGAGTCCTCTGCCAGTTGATCCTATGATTGGTCAAGAGTCATCCTTGGTCGATCCCACTCCCCCAGAAATTCAAATTCACGAATCCATCCTTGACCAACCATTGGTCATCGGATCGGTTGAACTGGCCCCGTCTACGGTGCACCAGGTCTTTTCTGTTGAGAGTGGATCTCACACCCCTCATGTCCTTCTGATTTCTTCAGATTCTTCAGACTTGGAGAAAGATTCTCCTGTCCCTGTGCTTCAAGAAGCTGCCCCTCCGCCTCCCATGATGGAAGCCCCGGAGGATATCCCTCCCGCCTTCGAGATGGAGGTTATGGAGGATTCTCCTTCTTCCGTAACATCAGGGGAATACCTTCACATTTCGATGGTAGCCCCTCCAAGTAGTTTGGTCGCTTCCTTTGATTGGAACCGATTTGCAGGATTTCGCCTTCCGTCTTATGTGCCTTTCGAGATTACAGTGCAGGCTCTTGGTCTGGTTGTACCCAGCACCATTATAGATGAAGGTGAGTCTGTTAGTATTCTGTCTTCAACTACCTGGCAAGCTTTTGGTTCGCCGCCGCTTGCGCCTGTTACGCAGAATCTGTTGACCTTCAATAGAAGGAGGAGTCAACCGTTGGGGATCCTTCCAAGGTTACCTATTACTTTGGGAGGTAAAACCGTCTATATGGATGTGATGGTTGTTCCAGGCCCCTTGGATTTCAATCTGCTTTTGGGGCGCGATTACACCTATGCCATGGGAGCACTTGTCTCCTCCCTCTTTCGCGTGATGTGTTTTCCACATGAAGGACGGATCGTGACCATTGATCAGCTTGCATTCTTTGGTCCTAATGTGGCATCTGGCCCACCATCACCCCCTCCTAGTTTCTATCCACCTGTTGTATCTGCTCCACCACAGGTCAACTATGTGGCTACCTACCCCATGCCTATGCTCAGTGATGATGCCGTTGTGCATAATGTGATGGGGGCATTGGGTCCTGACTTCCAGGATGTTTCCCTGCCATCAGGAGTGGAACTCTTGGAAGCACCGCCTTCTTATTATTTTTGATGTAAGTCGGTTAGAGCATGGTTTTCTCCCTGTGTCAAGCTCTTTAAAAAATGCAACCAGGTTGTCGGAGCATGGTTTGTTCCCTTGTGTCAAGCTCCTTAAAAAATGAAATCAAGCCTATCAGAGCAAAGTTCGTTTTCTTATTTCAAGCTCGTTTAAAAAATGAAGCAAGGTGTCGAAGCATAGTTCCTCCACTTGTGTCGAGCTCCTAAAACCATGAAACAAGCTGCCATGAGGACAGTTCCTTTAAGTGTGTCAACCTCGTTAAAATAATGAAACACAAGCATATTCAATTCGAGTTTTGTCAGTTTTAGCTCAAGTCTCGTGTGTCTTCAATCTTCACTCCATTTTCAATGGACTGAAGCTTGGGGGGCATGTGCCTCGATTTGAGACAACATGCTGGGGGGCATGCCCGTCTTCCTCATTTCAAGCATAGTTTGCATATGTGTGTGTTCATGTGTGCTTTTAAGCTTGCGTAAAAATAAAATGTGTGACTAGATACGTTGTGTAAACCTTTTCATTGGGTCGTTTGTTATGCAACTGATACATTAGATCACATTGTGTTAGATATTTGCATGGCATATAAAACATCATCACATGTAAGAGAAGACTCATCCAGAAATAGATATGCATATATATAGATATCGAAATGTTTACATAAGAGTGTGTCACATAAAACTCAAAAAATATGCATAATCGTCTTAGTACATCCGGAGACGGTATGTCTCTCAAAAAATAGGTGTGTTATAAATCCTAAAGACTAATCCGCATGGTGCTCATGATAGCACGTAACTTCACGCACTAAGCGTCTCAGGATTCGGTGGATCCGACTCGGAACTCCCACCGTATGGCGCTGGTATGCCATCGGTACGTCTGCCAGCCGGGCATAGTCTGGGATCCCCTGGGCAATGCCCTCGAGATTCTGGATCAACTCCTCTCCGCCGGTCCCCTCTCCCTAAATCTCAGGGGCGAGCTGTGTCCTCTGTGCGATTGGAGACATCCCAGCTGGCCTCTCAGGTCCCACATCTGCATTCATATGATTGTGTTGAGACGAATGTGTATTAACAAAAAAAAACATAAAACATAAAATCAAAATATGAGGTCTTACCCAACTCCTCGTCCCAGTCGTCTCCTTCTGGTAGTGGGAGATCTGGGTCTCCAGTAAAGTCAGTTCCTGCACAGCGCCAATCTTCCATGACAATCAGCTGGCGCCGTAACCACCTAAAGAACTCTGGCCTCCAGGACATCTGTTGGCCACCTCCAGCTCTGGGCATCAATGCTGCCCAGCGAGCCATTCTTGGCTCTCGTGGTTCCGGATCTGCCACTGTGGCCCCTTGGCCCTGGAATATTGGTAAGCATTCCAGAATGAACGATACCAAGATGGAACCATAACCGAATTGTTTCAGTTTCCCCTGTTTGCATTTTGTGAGCTGCCTTTTCATGTTGATTGTTACTACTGTTGCCCAGTTATACAGTAAGGGACCCATGCATTCTGAGGCCAGCAGGAGTTGGGCCTTTGTGGCCTCGTGCGGTGCTTGCGACCCTGCAACCCGCGTGATGGTATGCAGAACAACTCTCAACACCAGATCAGGAATAGTGTGGATATCCACCTTCTTGCTGCCTGATCCCGTTTGTGCTCTTGGGCACACTCGTGCCATCACTTCTTCCATCTTTTCCCCAGATGGTCTGCTTCCAGTTAATACAGGGATTGGACCTCTGCGGGACAATCCAGTGATAAAATAAACATCAGAAACCTCCAGTTCTAATACCTGATCTCGTAACTGGAACACCTGTTCCTGTTCATCCCAGATGCTGATCAAATACTGGAGAAGCTCGGGCTGAGCTCGTAAACAGGGTGTGAGGAAGAACTTTTTCAACCCGCAGTCTCTAAGGGTATTCATGCAAGCTTGGCTTAGCATGGCTTATTCATCCTCTTCTCCGTGCTCTCGTTCTTTCCGTTCAATTGCCATTTTGATTGATTACCTACATTCATATGGCCAAAACCACTTGGTTAGATCTCTGATGAGCTTCAAATTCCATGCAATCTGGTTTAAATGTCAAAATTTTGGGCAGATTATTAGGTTTGGCCGCTGGCACGGCTGTTTCGTGAACAGTTGCGCCACATGGCGCGAGCCCTTTGTAGAAAAGAGCTCATTGGCGCGGGTCCGTGCCCGATACCCGCGCTAATGGGCGCAGCCCTAAAATTTTAAAAGTGGCCACATAGAACTAATTTTTAAGGGAAAATTATTAAAAAATGAATGAAAATGAAGAGCAAAGGAACGCCTCTTACTTGTGACAGACGAGAAGCTGAATGGTCAACTGGATTGGTCGCAATCACCGTCAGAAGTTTCTGCTCCAAATGGACCACTGTTGCTTTCTACCGAGGTAAATAGTAAAAGTAATTTTATTTTTACCAATTTGGCATATTTATAACTTTTCGACGTTAAAAGAGTTTTAAAAGTTATTTTTATCAAATATTTGCATATGTTATGTCGAAAATGGGTTTTACGCTTGTTTGGTATGTGCAGCAACAGGTTTTTGCGACTTAAACGATGGAAGCGAGTTGTATTTTATACTTTTTCGGACTCGGTAAATACACGAAAAAGTCACTTCGGAGTTATCTTTCAGCTCTTTTCTGACTCTCTAAACATGAAAAGATTGCCGAGGCCCTTGTCGTTTCGATCTCGTTAAAATGGACACGAATCGACATTCACCCAGTATAAGTTTAACCCTTTTTCGGGCTGGGGGATTGATTACGAAAAAGGAATACCCTAGCCGATCACGACTAGGAGGTTTTCCCGGGTATTGTTTTCTACCTTTTCGGATCTGGGGAACTATTTACGAAAAGGGACTGCCGGAGTTTTCTTTTCCGCTGTCTTTTCAAACTCTCTAAACATGAAAATATGCCAAGTTCTTCCTTTGTCAGACTCGTTAAACCCTGATGACATCGGATTCGGTCGAAATGATGTTCTCTGAGTTCCTCCTTCCTAGGACTCGTTAAATGCACTAGGATGGATTCGCCCGAAGGGCGGACTTATATTACAAGCATATGCTATCCCCTTCAAGCTTGTTATAAAAATAATTGGGGTACTCGCCAGAAATGGTGGGGGAAAAATGGAACCATCGTCGTTGTCGTCGGCAGTATGTCGCTCTTGAACATGGCACTTGTCTGCATTCGTGTCGGGTTGGGGACATCTCATCTCGTTTCTTCACTTTGCCTCCATGGGTTTGGATAATCCCTTTTGACCTCTCATCTGCTCATTGCCTCGTCACCATGACCTCTGATTCGTTGATGTCAAATACTGCCAAGTCCACTGTCGTGCCATTTATATGTTCAAGAGAAGTTGGCCTCTGCGAATATCAACCTTCCTCTGATTCTCATACGATCCTGATTCACAACAAAAACATCATGTTCCTCTGTCTCGTGTCGATGATGTGGGAAACATTATGGCCCACCTTCGATCAAGGTCCCTTCCTGTCGACTTCAGCTCATTATCCAGGAAGTTGATCTAGAGACTCCTTTATGGTACCTTGGAGCCTGCATGCCTCAATGGCAGGTTCATCGCATTCGACATTGGGTTTTCATCATTGGCCTCCGATCGAGTGATTCTACGGGTGTTCGACGCCAGCTCATTGATTCACACGCTGTAGATTGTACCTGTAGTACCTTGAGGGCCATTGTCATTATTGGTGGTTCCTCTCGCGTCTGTTAACAGCTCTCATCATTGGCTGGTAATCAGACGATGTTCTTGCATGTTCGACTTCAGCTCACATATTCGCATGCTTGAACTTGTACTTTTTTTGGGTCGAGATGGAGCGCAAGACCCTGGATTGTGTCTGTTGTAATCCAGGCTACGATTGTGGATTATTATCATTATGTACATGACTCACTGATTGGATGGCTGCGACCATACCTGAGTCTATTTATTTGATCTTAGTTGGATGGCTGCGCCCATACCCTGGATCCGGATTATAACATACTCTGTTTCGGATGGCTGCGTCCATACCACTTATATATCATGTACTTGAGATATCAGTTGTATCTTTCTGCGCAGGTTTTCCAACGGCGGGCCTTCAGTTGAACATGTTCT
The DNA here is from genome assembly GCA_034641835.2 of Pinus albicaulis. Taxonomy (NCBI): domain Eukaryota; kingdom Viridiplantae; phylum Streptophyta; class Pinopsida; order Pinales; family Pinaceae; genus Pinus; species Pinus albicaulis. The sequence continues at coordinate 66,366 of JAXQQM020068114.1, forward strand.
CGTAAAGCATTTCACCCCTCTCTCTCTCGGGCCTCATACTTTAGGGGGCATCTGTTACACAGTAATTTGTCACTGTCCCTACCATTCCCCATCCTTCACAATGGAGGACCTATTTTGTGACCTGTGAACATTGTCATGCCTTGAAACCATCATCAAAGCATTCCTCTAAACATAAGCTATAATTGCCCTTAAGACATCTCCTTGCAAAAATCATGAAAAACATCTCTTTTTGCATTGGCGCGGGCGGACAGTTCAGTGGTCACGTCAATGGGGGAAATCCTGCAAAGAGGCCGCGCCAACTGGCGCTCTGTCCCAGAGCAGTAGTCACGCCAGCCAATTTAAGGAGTGTTTTTTTAAATAAAGATGGCAGAAGTTGAGTTTCAACAAACTCAGAACCATTGCCTATGTTGAGTTGGGAGGTTTGGCTGCGGGAGTTCTATGGAAGGGAAGTGGTTTTGCCACCTCCCATTGAACCTTCCTTGTTGATAGGGCCAATCCCACCATAATAGGGATCCCAACTCCCTCCTTCCCCATCTATAAAAGCCTGCTCAATCCCATGGCAAGCTAGTCTGGAAGTGCCTAAGCTTTGATCTCCATATTCCCAAGAGCCTTTGTGCTGTAAGGAGCCCTCTTTTCCCCTTAAGGCCGACTCAAGTAAGGAGACCATCGTCGAGAGACTCAGGAGAGGTTTTGCCCTTTCCCTGGCGAGCTTTGCGAGACGTGAACGGCTAGAGACCCATCCGAAGGAGACCGCGATGTCAGAACTTGGTTGTAATCTCTCTTCGTTTGTTATTTAATGAATGATTACGATTATGGTTCCACTCTGTTTTCCATCATGTTAATATGAGTAATATCCTTTCTGACTGATATTTAGTTATGTATGCTGGAATTTATGCTTGTATCTGTTTGTTTCTTGCTTGTGCAGGTGTTCATCCGCGGAGATCGTGGAGGGATCATGATCTGCCGAGGCTGAGGAACGGGGACGCTTCTTCTTCAGATCATAGCATTGGATTCCAGGTAGGCTTCTATCTTAGTCTTTTCATTCGTAACAGGAACTTGCGTCGTAGCATTTGATTGTTTGCTAGACCCTAGGGCTAGTAGGGATATAATACGCCGGAGGATTTACCTCCTCATGATTATATATCCAAGATTCTCACGATCACACACTATTTTAACTTCTTACTGTCCTTGAACTCTTCTACTATTGATCATCATATGCGGAAATTAAATCAATTGCATGCACACATTGAAACCATAAAAATTCACACATATGAACATAGTGTTTTAATGGGAAAGCCTGAAGCTAAAAACCCCAACTATCTGTATATAATATATGTCATAGATATCATGTAACAATCCTCATACAAATATGATCATATCAAGCTCTCAGTACAATACAATCGCTACACACTAATCAGGCCCGATCTAGCAAATCCATGCACCGATCTTTGCCACCTGCTAGCCTACCTCTACTGCGCAATCCCTGCTGAAGAGTGGCTCTGAATGAACTCAAATTGGTCCAGCCTTGCTCATGAAATCCTCATTGGCATCTCTACTGAGTTTTGGATGCAATCAATGCATCACTATAGTCACAACTGATAGTCATCTTTCCCTTTCACCTATCTCTCCACTGGTCTCCACTGAAACTGTCCATGCACTGTATTTAACTAATGTATTCTTCAGTTGATTAATGAGTTAATATTTATTGAATAAATTATTAATTAATTCACACCACTCTCACTAGTGTATTAATCAGTTAGACTAGGTACAACTAGCTCAACTGTGTCTAACTGAGTTAAACTGAACACAACTCCACCAAACTCCGTCACATGAGTTCTAACTGAAGTCCTCCATGCAATAGCTCCACTAAACCCTCAGGAATAGCGTAATTCCTTTTGTCAGCTCCTGTGCCACATCTGTGCACTTAACTGAAGTGCTCCAAGAGAATAAGATAATGTTTAGAGTCCAAATATTATTAAGAGCTAATAATGTTCGACATATCTATTTTTAGACTGGCAATCTAAAAATAGATTCCGCCCAATATGTCTAAAAATAGAAGTCCATCTATTTTTCCAACTTGACCAACCATCCACAAATAGCATCCTGCAACTCATAGAATATGATCGACATGTCTAAAAATAGTCTTGCGCCAAAAATATCCTATGGGCCCACTTAGTGAAGGCAACTCTTTTCACTAAGCTCATCATCTTGTTGCAATCTCAATAGCTTGAGGACAAGCAACATTTTCCCCGGGGGGGACTGTAATATTCCCAAATTTTCACATCACATTTGGAATATTAGAGTCCATGATTTTCTTAATGAATTAAGTAAATAATAGGGTGGAGGGATCCACAATCCTCAATAAGAATAAATATCCACTTTGTGTGTGTGAATGTGGATTAATTTAGTCTAGATTTGCAAAAAGAGGTAGTTGAGCAACTACTAATGTGAATGAGATTGGAGATCATGTCTCATTTAATGAGAGAGATCATGGAGTGTTGATTCAGTCAACTAAGATCTTGAAGATGTCAAACCAAGGGGTCATTGATCATTAATGATCAAGTGGTGGAGGAATGAAGCACACATGATGGAGGGGTGTAAATTGCACCTAGACCATTTGGTTGATTTGGTCAAACAGCACAGTCCCACTTGGAGGATCTTATCCACCTAAGATAGCGCAGTTGAGATTAGGGCCAAGGCTTGAGGGGGTTCAATCATTATAAAGGAGATGAAGGCAAAGGTGAAAGGCATCTTGGATTATTTTGATGTATGATCTTTTAGATCTAGAATTGTCAAGTGACATTCCATTGCAATCTTGGGTTGTTTAGTAGAGATTGCAGGTGTTGTTTAGCATAGGGTGTTCCCGGGTGGGAATCCCTCCTCTTTATTTGAGTGATCTCTAAGGAAGAGGTTTGTACTTCATTATACATTAGGCTTTAAGTGCCATTTCCATTTCCTACTTTCTGCAGAACATTCATATTCAGAAAACTGCGTTTTTTTGAAGATTAGTTTGGAAGGTAGTAGTTGTCTTCGGTACTTCAGCTGGAGAACAAGGTGAGGGATTATTCCCATCATTTGGGCTTATATTATAGCACTCCTAGAGCCACATTGCAGATCTTGCATTAGGCCAAAATTTATTTACCTCCTAGCAGCAGTATTCTCTCCAAGAATAACGTTGTCCATATTGCAGATCTGAAAGGAGGAAGGAAGTTGCTAGTATTTTAGCTAGAAATCCAATGGAGGATCATTCCTTCACATTTCCATCAGTCTTACCATCAGCCTGGATCTTATTGCAGCATTTTTCAGCAGGCATAAGGCCTCTCTTTCCCTCATAGCGCAGTTTTCATAGGCAGTTGTGTTGCAGCAGCTGCAATCATCTTTTGGAGGATTGAGAAGCTAGATCTAGAGCTCCTAGCTCATAGATCTGAGGAAGGGATCAGCCCTTCAAGCATAGATCTGATCTGAGCACATATTTTAGCCATCTATTCTTTAGATCTAGCTTCATATCTTTATTTCCCAGTAGATTAAGGATCAAACCCTGGGGAGGTGATTTTCCCAAAGTTGCAGATCTGGAAAATCCTTTCTGGGTTATCTTGGGAATCCATCACAGTGGCCAGATCGTGAATCTTGTCATCATCAGAGCTCCAGTTTTGAGTAGATCTACATTTCTCTTTTCAGCCTGCAACTCCATGATTATATTCTGCTGAAGAGACAATGCAATATTTGCTGCAGAGCCTCAACAGTTACGTTGTACCTACTTCACACATGTTCTCTAGGTGACCTTAGCTCATCTTTTTGGCTAGATCTACCTATATCTTGTACTTGTATAACTGATTCATCTCCAATATAATAAAATGGCTCAGCTCTTTCTGCATATTATGATTTGTACTTATATTTATTGTCTATCTTGCTGTAAGTTCCTATATTGTGTGAAGTATTATTGCATGTTCCCATTTTGGGATATTACAAAGGACTCTTGCTGCCTTCTTGCATTATCAAAATGAAAATCATGGAGAAATAATACAATTATGGACATGTGATATGTCTCATCAACACAGTACAAACCAGCTCCCTTATACATCATGTGCAAGTTATCATTCCTCCCAATCCAAGGTACATACATGAGACACATCTCAATCATAAATGCATGTGAACACATGAGACATACCTCAAACAAATGAAAATACATGGACATAAGATTTGACATATGATTTCCAAAATCTCTTCTTAATATCCACAACAACCATGCCTTCTTCTTATGCATCCTATCATTGAGACTTAAGGTATGAGATAAGGAAATAGAAATTTTTGGGTAGTGACCATACTCACCCAAAAATAACCAGCGCAACCATGCTTATTGTTGGCCTATATCATAGATCTGCAAGGGGTTTGAAAACCTCTTGCTCCATACTACCATCCAATCATCCCAATGTGGGTGATGGATCTCATTCTGCAAATCCTTGGTACCCTCCCATGGTAGGACACCAACCTCTTCAAATATTTGAAGATCTTTGCACTTCATGAAATGCTGAAGTGCACCTCCAATGGGATCTCTTGATGAGACCTCCTCCCCATGCATGGCCTTCCAAAACCAATGAGGTCTTGGATCTGCTGCAAGTAGAAGTCTCTCTTTGAGTTGTGGCATGCTCATCGAGAGAGTGTCATCTAGAGAGGAGAAAATTTTTCTCATCTTAAGATGTCTACCCTTTGACATCTCTTTCTCCATGGCTTCCTGAATGAAGCTGTTATCTAAATGTTCCCATGAGGAGTGGGTCCTTCTTTCTTCACTACTGCTCTTGGACAATGTAGTGTAATCTTGCTGCTCTAAATTAGTAGTAAGTGATGATCCTAGGTCATGCAGCAGCAGATTTCCACAATCTCTTAAAATATTTGCTGCAATATTAGAAAGTGGAAATTCAATCATATCTTGATGGGCTTTGGGAACACCTTGCATGGCTGCAAGAGTTCTTTCTTCCACTGTGTTGGCTCCCCCAACTGCTGATGTTGAAGGTTGCTCCTCCAAGGTTGTGACAACGCTGATACAAATCTCCTCAAGGGGTGATGAGGGCTCCTCCCTCTCTAATCATTCTTCATCAAATATCTTGATCACCTTAAGAGTGAAATCTACAAGAGTAGATACTCTTGCATGACTTATGTGATTGAACCACCAAGTGCTTGCTTTGCCCTTCCTGAGCAGCGCTGCAAGCTCTACTGCTTCTCTTTCTACCACTTGATGTAGTAGGAAGAATTCTTCAAGTCTTCTTGTCCAAGCCTTTGTTGTAGTTGTCCCATCAAAATTGGACAATAGAAACCTATTTCCCTTGATTCCTCCCTTATTGCAGGGTCTCCTCTCTTCCTCCAGTTGAATGAACTGTGGGAAGGTTAGAGTCTCCTTGAAGGCTCTAGGTTGAGACTTGTACTCAACAAGGTATTCGCTTAGAATCTGATGATCTAAGTGTCTTCCATGCTTCTAGTCTTCTTCTTCATGAGAATAGTAAGTGCATGGTTCTTCCTCTTCTTGAAACCCTCTAGGAGTTTCTTGGCCTCTCTTCTCCTTCATCAACTTAACCTCCTGGGAGAGATTATTTCTGGATCTGAAAAGCGATGAGAGTAAAATCATCCTCTCCATCATTCTGATCTTTCTCCTTCGGATAGATGGATCTCAGAGGTTGAGCCAAAGATCATGCTTTAATACCACTGTAATATCCCCAAATTGGTATTGCTAGCAAGACATGCCTGAAAAATGCATTTTTCAGGAATGTGTGCTACAGGAAAAAAATATTAGCCCTTGGATCCCTTATATCTAATAATCTAAGACCCAAATCCAAGAGGAAATCAGAAACCAAGTAAACTAGGTGAGGTAAACAAGCCTCTCACACCTAGAATGGCTGGAAAATTCCCAAGAATGTGACTGCAGCAATATGTAAACACAATGCTGGGACAAAAGATAGCTTTTAACTCACAATATGTGTCAAGAAACTCAAATATATCAACTGATGTTACAGCAGCAACTTATACTTCATTTTATGATCCAAAAGTTGGGGAAAAGCAGCAAAATAAGCCCCAAAAACGTTATTCCCAGCTATTTTCATGATAAAAGAGGAAAATAATGGTGGGATCCCTTATATTATGTCATATGGGACTTACATACCAAATGGGAGCAAAAAAAAATCACTCTAGCTAAGTTAAACAGATCTCCAGGTACCAATATGGCTCAAAAAGGCCCAAACCCCATGACTTAGCTTATGAAGAATTTACTGAAGCATAAAAAACATGATTTTATGAGGGTTTATGATGAAATATAATGGAAATAACAAATATGGAGTGTATTACATTAGATCATGGAGAAAAATGGAGAATAAGCCTCTTTTACACATTATAGAAATGACCCGGCAAGGGTTTCATGAAGGTACAAGTGAAAATTGTTAGATCTGCAGATCTGGATCTGAAAATGATGCAGTCTAACTGAATCTATGTCTTTATAAATCTGAAAAATACATGGAATGAAGGAAAAACCTCCTTACAAACTTCCCGAGAGAAAGGTTGGCCTTTTCCCTGAGAAAGCAACTCAAACTTGAGGAGATTGACCCTCTCACTGAAACACTGCAAGAAATGACACAGTTCCTGCAAGGTACTACGCTATAGAAGATGGGAGTACTTAGGCCAAGTGCCCAGATGTGCAAATCTGCTCTGGAATGCTTCCTCATTGATCTCCCAAGAGAAAGAGAGACTCCTCCTCTGAAAAACAAGTGTTGGAAGTGGTGTTGTGAACCCTCACTGCAACACCTTGCAACACAATGTTATACTACTATAGAAATAATTTTTTAGCTAAAGTAGGATGCTTGGCCTCAAGCCTGGATGTGAGGCAAATCAGTACACTCGTTCAAGAGGCCTCTCAAGAAAGGAGAAGGATTCCTAAATAAGAAATCCTTGTTCTAAGCAGCACAACAATCTCAACTAAACAGTTGCAGAAAGAAAAATAGTCTTCTAGACCAAAATCAAATCATAAGCATAAACTTGTTATGGCTGCCTTGCCCTCCTTTTAAACATGTGTGAGCCTCCTTTCCTTGGGCCCCACTCATTAGGGTTTCCTTCACCAAGGAATCTTCCTCCCACTTGCACTATGTTGTCTCTATGGATGATCTCCTCCTCTCATACCTACGATGTTGACTTGGTCAAACTTGACCCTGTCCCCATGCATTTATCCCTATTCACACATGAGAGTGTGAAATCCAGCTTCTATAATGATCCCCTTTCACACCAAGAGGGTTTTTATGCTGATTTTAGTTAAGTATGGGTCTCCTCCCCCCATTTATTCATCTACTAAGTATAAAAATCAAAAATTAATATTCCCCTTAGCTGCTTGCTAAAGTAGGAATATTACAGAAAATGACAAAACCAAACAAAGGTGACACACTGCAAAACTTACCAGGAATTAGTGCACTTGTGACCAAGATTGAAGAAGAAATCCTTGTGGTGAGAAAATGCACTCAACCCATAGTGAACAGTGATTGTGAGAATGAGCAATGAACTAGGAAACTTATAAAAGAATCAACATGCAAAGCAAGTTAATACATTCTTTCCACTTGTTGATTGGTGAGAAATTTAGTTACATTAAGTTGAGAGGGCCCCTATTTTCTAGGAATTTTCTCAGCATGAAAATAAGGAAGGGCGTATGTGTGAGAAACAAGAGGGTGCACATTCTGAAGGCAAGGATGGCACAGATGTTAAGAGGAAGGAGGGAACAGTCTCTATTGACAAGGAGTATGTTGTATTTGTGGAAAATAAATGTGTTTAACTGAGAGAAGGAAGTGTTCTCCACTGAGATATAGAAGTGTGCTCAAGCTTAAGAAGGCGTATTTTCCTCCTACAGTTCCTATGTGGTTACTAAGTTTAGAAAGTGTGCTTTCTCTAGAAGAAAAAAAATTGCTTTCTTGCTTTTGTGTGATATGCTTGTCAAGTGAAGAAAGTTAATACTAAGTCAAATAAAGCTAGTGCTTTTGATATTTTTAGAAAGACAACACAAGAACTTCCAAAGATAAGAAGACAACACTTAGGAAACTTTTACCTAGGAGGAAAAGTGACAGTTATGAATCATGAAAGGATGGTCGACACTCAGGAAAACATGAACAAATAACAAGATGACACAAGATAGCTTGAAACAGTAGTTCATGTAGGATCCAAAATTGAGTAAGGAAAAATTTTAGAGGTTCATTGTGTTAGGGACAATAGAACTTAAATAGCTTGCACAAAAAATATAAGGTCTTTCCTAAATGAAAAAAATATGTGCCATGACAACTAGATTTAACCAACCTGCAACCTTACCTTTTTCCTTAACACCACAATCAAACAAACCTCGAGGAATTATTGCGAATGTTTCTTCATCTGTGTTGTATTTCCTAGAAAACATCAAGAAAGATCAAATATTATTATTAGAAAAAGGGGTTGCTAAGTAAGATTCTTTGATCCAATCATAAATTCAATCATGAAATTCAAAACCATCCTTTTGAAAACCTTGAAATCCTTGAGAAGACGATTTTTCAATTAATGACATGGAATCAGGAGGATAATCTTGTGAAATAAATTTTATCTAACCATGTTCAGAAGTATTTTCAAGATAGTGAGGACCTAACATAACCATCAGCAAAAGGTTCAAGTTCCTCAATTGCTTGACAAGTATATGAATAGTGAGATTATAAACCATAAGGATCAATCAATGAAAAACAATTATCATCAAATATACTGGTTGGAAAATGATTAGTTGAATGAAATTTTTTAGGACCAGAATCATGATCATATGGGCCAATTAAGGAATAATATTATTGGTTAGAGGACAATAGAGATGGATCAGTTTTATTAGTTTCACAAATTCTTTGAAGAATAAAATCATTTTTCTTCATTTTAAATACAAAAAATCACTACCTTGTATCTAATTGGAAGAATTACAAATGAATGCTAGTATAGGGGATATGAGAAACCAATCTGGATGTAAAAAATCAAAATTTGTTAAATTAGATTCAACCTTTGTATCGGCTTGGGAAATTATCCTGTCAAGATGAGGAATTTGATTCACCAAATAACTTAAGCATTCATCAATACTCAAGAGGATAGCTTGTGTCGTAATGAAAATGATTAGTTTCATAATATTCACAAGAAGGACTAGGATTTGATTATTCTCAGAAGTGTTTGACACATGTAAATCCTTCGGCCGATGAGAATCTTTGTCATGACAATTATAAGAATAAATTTCATAACTTTGTGCATCCATGAAATACATACACTCCAAACCCGCCTTCAATACAAGGGATTTGCATGGAGATGAAGCATCTAAAACAGAATCCTTAATTTGATCAAAAACTGAATCTTGAAATTTGGAAAAGATATATCTGACAAAATCAAAAATATTTCAAGGAGTTTGAATTAAATGAAACTATGGAAAGAAAATAATTTTGCGAGAAAATCCAGATCTGACTTAGCTCGTGGATTTGACCAGAGTTGCAAGAAATTGTCATAACCATCAATGAAAGTTGAAGTGCCTCGACTTCCTAAAAAGTCTTGGAACTTTAAAGAACAATGGAATTTCATTTTGAATATTAGATCAGATTGTGCATGGTGATCTAAATGGAAACCATCTACATCACTAGTTTGATGAGATTTGTCAACCTCAAAAAATGTATCACTCAAGCCATGAGATTCTTCTAATTGGAAACCTAAATATTATAAATTGAATAAATATCATGAACAACCTAATTTGAAGAGTTTTCCTCATGCAAGACGATATATTGCAAGAAATGGGATGGATGCTTGGTAATTTGATTACTTTATTCTTCATCATGGATAACCTCACTACCCTCTGTCAATTCAAAATTTTAATGATCGAATGAGAGATTCAAATATCATATCATATTTTCATTACAAGCAACATGACACAAGGAATAGTGAGCTAAAGAGGAATTTTCCATAATAAAATCATCTTTAACCAAATTAGAATGTAGATATAAATCTTTCACATCAAAATATTATTCAGAAACTAGAAGTTCAATTGATGCACTTGGGAATTCATCATCATGTACACCCATGGAGTCATCATCATCAGAATGATGGTTTCCTAGGACTTTATATGGATTAAGCACATTGGCTTCATTTGATTTATTTTCAAGATCAATAGACTCTAAATCAACAAAGAATGGAGGGATATCATATTGATATAAAGGATTTTTAAAAAGAGAAGAGAGATCAAAATAATCTTCACCTTTCTTATCCTCTGCCTGTTTAACTAAACCTTCAAGTGTGAAGGTGAATAATATAAGAGAAAAATCTTCACAATCAATTTCATAAGATTCAAAAAACTTGATAAAATTATACATAAGCTTGGATATCGATATTCCTCCCTCGCCATAAAACTTTAATTGAGACAAGTTATAAAAAAAAAATCGTGGGGATTAAAATTTTACAGTTATATCTATTAGAAAAACATCATGGGAGTATGATTTGGGAATGAGCCATTGAAGATAAGAGATTCAAAATAGACTCAATGGGCACAACTTGTCATTTGGCCCTCCTTCTAGTGCACACTATTGACAATGATGGAAATTCGTCAACCAAGGGGTTTTTCCTGATCTGAAGTCCCAATTAGACTTCACACCATCTGGAGTAGGAGCCCCATCTAGAGTATTGGCCCAGACACCACAACTCTAAGGTTTTCCTTAGCTACAATGAATAACAGAAGAGGGTATGCACATAACCTTTGAAATCATCAAGTAGTTTGACACTATGAAACACCAATTGCAATGAGTAAAAGGATACTTTCATGATATGGAAGTAAAGAGTGAGTCTCTAGAAGGAAATTAATAGTACTATCCTAAGAGAGGCACACGAGATTAAGGAAAGAATCGTTAATTATCTATAGAAATAATTAACATAGACACAGTGAGCATTAAATTAAATACATGATGCATTCAACAAGATAAGCACCAAATCCAATGAAGTAGTTAAATTTCTTTAGAACATATGAACATAGCATATATACCGCAAACATCAAAAGAATAGTCTAACAATATTCACATTATATACATGAAAATGTGTTGGCTCAGCAAGCTTCCGATGATTACGTGAAAGATACAAGTACATAGTTACAATAGTGAGACAATAGCTCCAATAGTGGAACATTGAGTCACTTCTTTCTTCTCCAAAGAATTATATTCTCTCATATGCCAAGCTAGAGAAGCCAAGGCTAGGTCTCCAAAGTCTAAGCCTCCAAAATCCCTTTTCTTGAGTTATGAGGGTGTGTTTATAACAAGAGGAATGGCCTTTCATATTCTCGTGACTCTTGAGCTTCCCTCATGACTATTGGAATTCCAAGTGACTCTTGAAATTCTACAAGACTCTTGAACTTTACTTAGTGACTCTTTAGTCCACATATGACTTTTCATATTCCACATGTGACTCTTGTACTTCCACACATTTACATTTTGTCATTTTTTGAAAATACATAATTACACTCCACGTCATGTGGCAAGACCCACTAACACATATGACATTATGATGACACTTGTACAAGCCTTAGCTTGTAAATGATAGCATAGAAGTTCATGATGATGTGGAATTTCCAAGTTACTCTCATTTTCACCTTTATTTTGACTTATTAATGATAAATATTTGCTTTTCATTCATTCTCACGCTCCAAAGTGTCTAGGTAAATGTTTAATCCTTCCAAGTCATATTCTTTGCCTTGATCCATGGTTTATTTGTGTTATTCATGATGGTTGTTCCTCTTCTCCTTCTTCACAATTACTCTCTTGTAGCCTCTCCTTGATTACCTCTCTTAAGAATTACCCTGTAAT
>JAXQQM020062916.1:0-53358 GCA_034641835.2 Pinus albicaulis
TTTGATACTATTGTACATATTTTTCATATTTTGGCTAAGGAAAGATCAGGGGTTTTGCGGCACTTTTTGGGATCCTTGTGGTGTTCTGTTCTTGATGATGTTTCTCCTTTGTTTACTGTAAGTTTCTTCATGTTTAATGTTGCCATCCTTTCATTATGCTTCTGAACTAAATTGAATGAGTGAAATAAGGTTGAATCCATTGTTTACAGTGCTTAGCCTTTGAATTTAGTTAGTTCTATATGTTTTCAGTTGTTTGGAGAGGATCCAAGTTCTTCTTTGCCTTCTTCAGCTCCTCTTCGGTCTAATCTATCCATAAATCCAATTTAAAGCATCAAGATCATCACCTACCTCGCCCCAGCTTGAACTCTGCAAAGGTCTGACCTTATCCCCGGACCCAAAACTTGTTTTCCCATTTCTCCAGCGAAAACCCAAAAAAACCAAAAATCAAACATACCTATCTCTTTACTAGCCTAAAATCAGTTCTTATTGTAAGTCATCTCGCATCCTATTGCTCATTTTCTCGAGATTGACGGAGAGAGCCCTCTCCTGTCCTCGTAGGGCTAGCTACGAGGCTGAGCGTGGTTTGATGTAGCCTTGAGTTTTACTTCATTTCAGCCTGAGGTAGATTTGAGTGCTAACGGGTTGAATGACTGAATCCTCAATTTATTGCATCTCTTTTACTACTATAATCACATATGTTGGCTATTTACTTCTTCTCATAAGAAATATCAAAGAAATAACGCAGATAATCCATTATATGTTCATACATTGTTGCAGCCCCATTCTTTGGGCAATTTCTGAAGGGAACTAGGTGTGATAGGCTTGTCTCACCACCTTAGGAGGATTTCTTTGATCCCAATCCTTGGATTTTGGTCTTAGACACATTTTTTTAAGGGATCCAGGTCTTGGTATCAAATCGTGCTGCCTCCGTTTCTGGAAAATTCGTTTTCCAACCATGGATTGCTAGCTATTCCTAAAAGGGGATATTACAGTGGTATCAAAGCACCTTTCTTGGCTCAGTCTGTGGCCTTCAAGCCCAAGAAAGAAGAATAAGAAGATGATGAAGTAGATGAGCCTGATCTCATCTATTTTCAGAACAAAGAAGAACCTCCCCGAGGAGGAGAGGAAAAGAGAAGAAGAGGAAGGTCCATGCACTTTCTATTCTCAAAGAGAAAGCAAGCATGAGAGATGCTTGGATCATCAGGTTCTAGATCAATACCTGAGGGAGTAAAAATACCATTCTGCAGCATTCATGGGAGCTATAATTTTCCCACAGTTTATTTAGTAGAAGGAGAAGAGAAGGCCCTATGGAAAAAAAGAAATCAGAGGCAACATATTTCTATTATCTACATTTGATGGGAACACTTCAGCTAGAGCTTGGGTGATTGCTACATCTAGTGGCAGAGAAAGAAGCACTAGAGATTTCTGCGTTGCACATGGAGGATGAAGCCTCTGTTTTGTGGTTCAAACCCTTGGTCCATTCAAGGGTGATTCCTTTTGTATACCTTTTTCAAAGGTTGATCCAAACCTTTGATGGAGAGAGGACAAAGGAAGAGGAAGCCATCCCACCATGGGAGGAGAATTTCACCAATGTTGTCACAAATTTAGGAGAGCGACCTTCTACATCTATGGATGAGGTAGCCATGGCATTGGAGGAGATAACTACTGCCTCCACACAAGAATATCCCAAGATCCACCAAGGTATGAGTGAAGTTCCAATTTTTATTTCAGCAAACAATTTAAGATAATGTGGAAAATCACATGTAGAGGTCCAAGGATCTACACACTTTGCTATTCTAGAGCACCATAATTGCACTGCACTGTGAAAATGGTTCAAGGAGGAGCTGAACCTCATCCTCATACATTTTGGTTGAGTTTGATTTAGCCCTTGAGGTTGGAGTGTGAACTTTTGGAGGATGGAGTGAACCATAACACTCCCATGAAAAGCAATGAATAAAATTTTGAACCGGAGGATGAAACAACTGCTACATCATTGGAGGAATTAGCAGTGCTGCTAAACATTGATGGAAAGGAGGGGTTAAATCCATCATATTTGGATCCACATGGATTCAATACCGTCATGGGTGAGAGGTCTCCTTTAGGAGGTCTCCAAGGAGCTGCATTCCAATATTCCATGGAATGCAAGAGAGGTGATTTGGTTTGGGAGAATGCTAGCCCTCATGCTAGGAGTACCAAAGGAGGAAGAAGGAGAAGACATGCACAAGGAGCTGTGTGGGTGTGGATGAGGAGCAAGAGGCTGATTTTCCACTTGCAAATATATGATACCAAGTAGCAAGAGGCTTGGCTACGTTGGCTCCTGTTGAAGGAGTTTGGCCATCCCTTGGTGTACCTTTTTTCCAGGAGGATGTGAGTGGAGAAGAAGTGGAAATATGTTTACATCATTGGGCAGTAGGGAGTAGGGATGCATGGAGCTGATATGGCATATATATCAGTCGTGATACCTTCATTACATGAGTTACATAATGTGAGCATGAGGAGGTAGCAAGCACTTGGATTGCTTGGACTATCTTGGAGAGAGCACAAGCAGATTTTCTCTCATATGATGTATGGTGTTGCAGAAGTAGAGGAGGGCACTCTCATAGTGCAAAGGGATTTGTCTTTGGCTTGGACTGATCGGAAGGCATTTCCATCTTGGGAAAAGCTTCACATTTGCAACAGCATCACCAGAAGTGTTCTTGACAAGGAGCATGTCAAGAAACAAAGATTGGAATGGGCAAGAGCCTTTTTGCATGAGCTCACAGCTCTGACACTTGGGAGTAGGGTCATATACATGGATCCATCTATCATATTACTTCCAGCCTATGGTAAGAGCATTTTGTTTTCATTTTCTGATTTACATACTCTTATCATTATGTGGCAGTGCATGGTTCCTCAAAGGGGCAGATTTTTCATGTTTCCCCATGAGCAAAGTGGGGCCAAACCATATGATGGAGACAACCATCTTTCACATGGCCTTGGGAAAATGTTTTTTCATTCTACACATGTTCATCTAATTCATATGATTAGCATTGTATTTCAAAACATTTTTCCTTGTACATTTCCAAAGCAGTAGTTTGAAAAACTGTGTTATGCACCCTTGGGAGACTGTTGGTACTTTCCTGCAACATGTAAAACAACCAGTACTTCCTCTATTCTGATGAGGAGCATGTTTCCATTTTCTGATATTGTACATATTATTATTGGGAGCATGATTGGTGAATTGACACATGGTTTGAATGTTTCTTTGAGGGGGGATGATCCCCATAGCTTATGCATTGCATGTTCTAGTGGGAACATGAGGAGAGACATGGCCACCACAGCCACTTATTTGCCTTCTTTGGAGGTGGTTCATGAGTTTGAAGATGATATCCATCCATTTTATGTATATGGGCATGTATTTATTTTTCATTACTGATTCGCTCATCTATTTACTATTCAGTAGTAGAGGTGATATTTTCTGTACAATGCTTGCCATGTTATTTTTTGCAGTTGCAGTGGATGAGATTGCGTTGTAACCTTATGAGACATTGTTTGTACCTTGATGCACATGGTATAACCTAAAAAAAACATGTAATTTGGGTATTCTATGATGACCATGTCCTACTCATCATAGATGAAAAGTCTTGGGTCAGCCAAATTATCATTGATGGAGGAGAAATCCTTGGAGGATTTCTCTTCATTTTTCCACTTGAGGGCAATACTTTTGCAGCCCATGAACAACACACACTCTACACTTATCATAAGTGGAGAGGAGGATAGCATGGGGTAAGCTATGAGGCTTGCCATATTCATATTTTCATCCCACCTTCATTTCCGGAGCTCAAGGTGGAGGGGGATTTCTATAAGTTGCCATGTTGGGAGGCAGCTTATGTTGTATGGATGATTGCTTGGGGATGGGAGATTCATATGGGGAAGATGAGACCCATTATATATCAGATATCATGCCTCAAGGAGGCCCTTAGATATCCCATTTTTTCCTTCATGGATACTTGTTTCTACAGAATAACTATTTGGGGATGTTCACCAAAGGCTAGATTGCATATGTTGGAGGGATAACTTGGACACTTGATTGATGATATGGCATCCTTTCTTGGAGGAGTTTATCATGGATGGATGCTCCAGCAAAATTAAGGTGAAATAAATCATTCTATCCTTGCACTTTATTGAGGACAAGCAATCTTTGAGAGGGGAGGACTGTAATATTCCAAAATTTTGTGGAATATTAATTTTTGACATTTGTACTTAGGAGGTGAATAAAATGGGTAGGAGACCCATTCATTTTATCTATAGGGAATAAAAATCCTCTTATCATGAAGGGGGATCACTTATAGAGCTGGATTTCACACCTCCATGTGTGAAAGGGGGCTTTTGCAAGAAGGCTAGGTCAAGTTTGACCAAGTCAAAATGCACAGTAGCATGAGGTGGAGAGCACATTGTGGGTCAGCACAGTGGGATAAGGAGGGAAGCTTCTAGAGGAAGGAAACCCTAATGAGTGGGGTCCATTGAGAGGGAGCTGATATTTTTTAAAAGGAGGGAAAGGTAGCCATTGTTGAACATCTTGAGTATTATTCATCTTTGGTCCTTTGGACTTGCTGCAACTTCTTACTGCTTAGCAAGATTTGCCGGGAAATTCATGTTTAGGATTTCCTCTACTCCTTGAGTAGCTCTTGGAGAATTTAAATCCATTCCCCATATTCAGAAATTGAGGTCAAGCATCATCCTTCTTCATCAGCGCAGTTTTAGCTAGAGATTGTGCATTGTTGCAGGGTGTTGCTGGGGAGGTTTTCTACAACACCATCCTTGGCTAGTTTTTTAGAGGAGGGAACTTCCATCCATTTTGGAGATCATCAAAGGAGGTTCTTGGGCTTATTCCACCATATTTGGCACCAGGCCAACCACTTTCCATCATATGCAGTGCAGTCCCTCTCTTAGACAACGTTATTCTTGGAGAGCATTTGCTGTGAGGGATTAGCAGGTAGTTGGAGGGTGAGATCTTAGGTGAAGGGATCAGCCTTTCACTTCAGATTTCCATTGGAGGAGGGTTCTTCATTTGATGCAGCCATTTCAGCCTTCTCCATCTATTTCTAGTTCTTGAGTTGCTGCTACCCAGCAACTCTGACATTTTTGCAGGAGTGCCATTTTGCTTGTATTTCAACCAATCCTTCTAGAGGATTGATGTATTGCATTTTCAGCTGTTGATATCATGCTCCCCCACTTTATTTGAGCTTCATATTGTCATATCTTTGTATTGTTATCATTTTTCAGCAGTACTCTATAAAATACTATGCAGTCATAGCCTACAGTTTCTTATCTATAGCAGCGTGCTTCACATTTATCATGCATGTAATAAGAGGCTTGTATTGTATTGGTTGAATGACTGAATCCTCAAGTTATTGCATCCCTTTTACTGATATAATCACATATTTTGGATATTTACTTCTTCTCACAATAAATCTTAGAGAAATATCGTAGAGAATCCATTGTATGTTCATACATTGTTGCAGCCCCATTCTTTGGGAAATTTCTGAAGGGGACTAGGTGTGATAGGCTTGTATCACCACCCTAGGAGGATTTATTTGATCCCAATCCTTGGATTTTGGCCTTAGACACATTTTTCTAAGAGATCCAGGTCTTGGTATCAAATCCTGCTACCTCCATTTTTGGAAAATGCGTTTTCCAGCCATGGATTTCTAGCTATTCCTAAAAGGGGATATTACATTATACTTGCATATATACGTTTTACTTGTTCATAACCAGTCCGATACATAATATGATGTTGCATACATGTGAAATATGATTGTCTTATTCACCACTTTTTTATTTTCCATCTTGCTATTGGAGCACTGCAAGAACATACCCCAAACTACATAACCATTTCAGGTTCATTCACCACCTTTGTTGATGGCACCACCCTTAGCCTCACCTTTGCCTTAGGTATCACTGGTATGTCTACGTTAGAATCACATATCTATGACCCAGAGGGACTCTCCTGATGTATGAGGGGGAGGTTTCACATATCCATTTGAACCAGATAAATCCATGTTGCATATATAGCTATTACTAGATGAGCTCACATGAACAAGTTGAACTTTGACTCGCACCTCTCTCTACGTTGAACTTTGACTAGCAGCTCTCTCTACATTGAACCTTAGAAGTAGTTCTATATGGCCCCTACATGTGTTAATATGATACCTGCACACCTACATTTCACTTGTCATGTTCCAGTCTCTGAAGTAAATCGTCTTGGGGAAATGACGCTTGCTTTTCGTCATACTTGCATCCCAGATCACCATAGAGACTTGTTAATATTTTATACCACCATGGAGACATGTTAATATGATAATCACATGGAGATGTCCTTTCCTACTAATAATTTGTCATCTTTTCCATGCCCTCTGAGTTCACAATCCAGAAGTTCCAATGGAATCCCATGTTAGGAGGTGGTGTTCGTCATTGCTTTATAGTGGCACACTTAGTTTTAGGTGGGGAGATCAATAGGTCCCTACATGTTAATATAAGATGTCGCATAGATCATTTTCACTTGCCTACATTGAACCTTAGAAGAGGTTCTATCTATATGTCTGATTCTCTCTCTTCTTAATTCTCCTTGTATTTGTTATCATCTATCAGGTGATGGATTCATTATTTTTCATCAGAGCATTGGATTAGACGGGCCTTAGAGAATACACCCTCTTTATGGGATTTTGGAATCACTCTTATTACATATATAATATAACATCGTTACATTTTTTTCGCTACCACTCTTTCATGACCCAATTGAGCAAGGAGAAGTTCTTCGTGAATCCATGAACTTCAACTTTAGCACTTATTATGAATGGGACATTTCCCAAACACTCGAATACTCTTAGTTGCATGCTTGCTAGCCTGGATTATTATGGATGGACATGGGAGGCAGGGCAACTAGATTAATAGAAGGACTTCTCGTAGCTCCCCATGATCTTACTATTGTTGATTACATTAAAGCTGCTACATGGCATGAATGGATTGATTTCATACCCCTCTATTACTATTTCCTTCACCTAGGAGCACGGAGGGAGTTAGCCCTAATGATTTCATGAAGACCTACAAGAACTAGACCTGTTCCACCTATCTCACTTGGACTGGATTTTGGAATTCATCATTTAGATAGTCGGGTACTAGACCTTCTCTTTTCAGCTCAGGCTCTTCTTAGTATGGGATCAACAATCTCATCCTTATCTTGCTACTACAGGAATTGCTTCATAGATATTACTAGACCTTAGAATATTGGGTCAAGATTAGACCGACTTATTTCCTTCACCCTAGTATATGGAGCACTTCCCAACCCATTAATTGGATGAAGCCAGCCAGGAATAATCGAGTAGTAGTGTAGTCAGGTATGGCCTCTATGAACTACCCCCTTTATTGTTTTATTCTTTCACCTGATAGAACTAGATAGACCTGGAGCCTTAGACCAGGAATCACGTAGTAGGAGTAATTTGATCCTTAGAAGTAGCAGTCCAGTGGCTTAAGGGTTATCCATAATAGTGAGATGGGGGTTACGAAGGTCCTCCTGGAATCAACCATCTAGGGATTCGTGCTGTTATCAATCCATAATTTGGGTAGCAAGGTAAAGTGAAGCGGTCCCCATAAAAGTAGTTTTATGATGTCCCATAAGTCTACCATCCAAAAGTAGTTAAAATCTCTAAGCTAAAGGTAAACCAAGGGCCCTATCCATATGGGCTGGTACTACCAAATCCATCCCTCCATGCACTCGTAAATAAATCCACCTATCCCATCAAGAAATCTAAATGAGGCTCTCTGATATCCCATTATCCCTTCTAGCCGAGCCATCTATGCACCCAGCTCCGTCTCCATGTAATCCCTAATTTGGGGGGGGGGGGGGGAGTAAGGTAGGAAATTAAGAAGATTCGGTGAAATTCTAATCCAATCCATAAAAGGTAACTCATTTTTTGAATTTTATGGATTAATAAAGGAAATGATGATCCTGGGTTAATTCATGCAATGAAGCTAAAGTTAGGTGCTAATATTATATATGTAATAACACAAATTCAATTCAAAAAAACGATTTCATAATCATAATCAAAGTAGGTTCTATTCTATAAAGTCCGAGCGGCCTATTCACTAATTCCTTATTCTGGGCTACGTATCAAGACACCCACCTGGTTGGAGGTACCCATGTTAGCTTGTTCCAGTGGATCCGAAAAAGCTTATTATAGGGGGTGTTTTTTATAAGATAACCCATAGTTGGCATGGTTCGAGTCATCATGTCTGTATTTTGGAACTGGAAATTCTCTTTAGGAAAGTATATTAATTATAGTGCTCTCCCCTGAAGCAATAGATTAAAGCCATGTTGGTCTAGTTGATTCCAAAAAGCTTCGCCTCTATGCGTTCTCCATCTCGATTAGCTACGGGTGATACCTCGACTATTGGTCTCAAATTCACTCACTCTGGTCCTCCACAGGTCTTCTTCCTACTATAATACTAACAGAAGCAGTAATTACACTACAAGAGTGAAAGGTAAGGATTTTCCCTCTAGACACTCTTACTCTACCCCCATTATTAGAGCCAAGACGTATGCTGCTATAACCTATTTGGGTTTCCTTCCTCTCCCATTGGTCGAGCCATGCTTCGCATCCTCTCCTTTATGAGACATTCACCTAGCTTAAAGTGCCAAATAAAGTCAAATAACATACTTATTTCTTTTTTATTGAACTTGAAACTATGGGAATACAGATCAACAAATAGGCATACCTAAATTACGTATACAAAGGTAGGTACCTAACGTAATTACTTATATAAGAAAGCATAATTAAATATATAATAGCAACATTTTCTACTAAATCATAATTACTAATTGAAATGCATAATTACATATATAATATATCTCATTCACGACTGGAAGAAATGAATTTGAGGGGAAGAAATAGAAACTTATGCTATGCTATTATCTTTGAGGGGAAGAAATATGAGGGATAATCAACCCTCCCTATTACGGAGTGTTCAACTGGAAATTATTTTGGGTTCAACCCAACACCCCTCCTGAAAATTCACTTCAAGCCTTTCCCCTCCCATTTCAGAACCTTCCCATCGATTACGGTTCATAGGGTATTACGAAGGCAGATATCTCTGTGGCATGCGAATCATGCTGGTGGATGAAGTGGTATGCTCTACCATCCGGCCTGCCTTATGGCTTTCTTGCATGAACTAATGCCGATAAGCAAAGTGGGTGAGTTATCTTGTTATGGCACTAACTTGGATAGGTGGATAGATCTAGCCAGGAAAGTCCTTAAAAAGCCAGGTGTGGGCACCCATTTCACCAAGGTGGTCTCGCCCTTCGGCGGCCTTATCTTACAAAGTAATCTCTATTTATTTCTTTTTGGTAACTAGAGATAGATAGAATCAAGAATGAGAATGAAAATCCCAACTAGTAATTCATTCAAGGAAAGTAGATAGATCGGTGGTAACTAGATATATCATAAAGAGTGTCTAAACATCCTACTGTACACTTCTGAACATAAGTCATATTATAATGTGCATCATGATGTTTGGTAGATAATGCATGCATCTTCATCATGCATCATTTTTCCATCTCTAATGCAACATATATAAGGCATCCATCGACAGATCTCAGTCCAACTGGTAGAAATAGATGCATCCACATTCTCCGTTATGCGGTCGCATTTACTATCCATTCAACATTCTTCGAATGCACCGGAATAAAGTGATGACAAAATATGGGGTATCCGTCTGGATCTAATAGAGAGTATAGACGTGTATAAGGGTGAGTATAACCCAATAGATCAGAGTGTCATATTGTGAATTCGAAAAAAAATGTTTGAATTCTATTATTCGTTGCACCCCATTGTCGACAAGGCCCTCCTGCCAGTATGAAATAAGTCAAGCGATGGCCTTGGATTTCAATACGTTATGCTTCATATTTCTTTCCATAAAAGCTAAGCCAAGGACATAAGTCAAATATTTATGCCTAGATTTCAATATACCTATGTGTAACCTAGATTTCAATACATTACGCCTAACATGAAATAAACTACACCTCACCTTCACATGCTCCCTCACCTGGTACTTATCTCCCTAGCTTTTCATGGCTCTTCCTTGATGAAGTATTACTTCTTTTATAACATGTTTACTCATATCATTTTGGTAAATATAGATAGAATAAAGCCAAGGAAAATAGTAAGTTACACAGCACCATGGAAGCTTTGATTGAGGGGCTAAAAATAGTAGTAGTATTATGGAGTTATGTCTTTTGGGGTATTGGGTTATGGGTCACTATTTTGGTTTCTTTGCAACTCTGTTACTCGATTGGTCATAGCAGCGAGTCACTAACTGTACCTCACCCATGACGGGTGAGTGCTCTGTTCCTCTCCCTTTGTTCGAGCACTTTGTTCCTCTCCCTTTGGTCGAGCACTTCGTTCCTCTTCTATTAGTCGAGTCACTTAACGTACCTCTCCCTCTCCCTTATGGTTCACTGAACTTACGACACCTTATGGTTGAGTCACTTAACATACCTAGCCTTTATTTCATTACATAACTCATGGCAAGGCCCTTACTCGTTATAAGCAATCCTACTTGAAGAGTAAGCCCCCCTGATTCTGGGCCTGAAAGGTCTTATCAGGTCCTGGGTCAACCCAGCCAGCCAGTAAGGTCCTTATAAACCCTCTCATTTTTTTGACTCATTCCTTATTGGGCCCTTTATTTATTCCCCTCAAAGATCTCGAAGAGTTGGTCCTTCCTACACCGGTTAACCCCTTCTAAGTAAGGTAAGGTCCTGCATGTATTTGAGGGGAAGAAATGGCATACGCCAACCTTATTTTCTCATTGGCCTTACGAAAGATAAGGATAAAATTTCACTATGGGAAGGGGATAACCCTTCACTATGCTCAAGGAATATCCTTCCCTTTTCTATGCTCACTCAAGCCTACACAAATTCCCACCTGCAAAAATTATGGAAGAACCATGATAACGGTGTTATGTAGAATTGTATGAACACTGTTAGTAAATACTACTTGGAATGGGAGGTGGAAGTCATGCAGTGGAAATGGAGGGGAATTAAAGCCAGTGAGAAAGTAATGGTCGATGAACGAAATATTTTATTAGGGTCAATCCCTAATGGGGGGCACAAAATGCCTGACCCCGCCTGATAATAGGTGGTAGCAGACAACCTAACTTACTAGCTTGCCTCGTGGTTCATAAGTAACTATTTCATGTAAAACCGCCTATATCTTTTATTATGTTATATATCTGATAATGCCAATGAGGGATTAAAAATTATTCTCCATAGAGAGGAGGTAGGTGGTGCCCGGTATACCACTAAAGATGAAGAGAAATTCCTGACCTTCTAACCTATCGCTTCTTCCAACCAATATGTGTTCTACAACCCAACCAATTTTATTTTCATTGTACCCATCTTTCCTTTATCTCTCGACTACTGAAATTCAACTGCATTTGTTTATTGAAAAATACCTTATCCCAAACATAACCCCTATCAATTGAAGGAGCATCACTCACCCTACCTATTCACTCATCTGAGTGGGGATGAAAAACATATCAAAATGACGAATTAGGTGCCAGCAACAATTACCTGGCTGGCGTTGTTCGTCTGCCTTTCGTGCACATCCTCCATGCATGATAAAAGCGCAACATTATTTATGCATGTGTAGCTCTCGCTTGCCACATTATTGAAAAAATGGGATAATAGTGATTGTAAGGTGCTTTCTCCATCGGTTGGTATTGGACAACTAAGGGAATAATCCATTTCTTATTCATCAATTTCTCTCCCGTGATGACTAGGAACAAACAAATCAAAAATTTCACTTCAAATTTCAGACCTCAACATCCTGCTTCTCATGGTGTTTAACGATTAGTATTGGAAATGAACGGAGAAGTGGTGGAACGTGTGGAACTGCATATTGGATCACTCCAGTGTGGCACAAAGCCACTCACACCGAGTTGGCTCCTCTGCCGCTAGCTATGCCATCTTCAGTCCCCTGGCACAGGTGGCACATTCCACTTCCATAGCGCATCATGAGCACCGGGTAAAAGGTGGTTAAGCCACTCAAGTGGGGCGAACCGCCCCCAAGGGAAATAAGGGAGAGGGTTGCGAAGGTTGCCTTGATATCCACAATGTAGGTATGAGGAATGGGGTATGCCCCCACCTTTGTTGGTTGGTTGTGCCCGGTCTGGGTTTTATCTGAATGAGAATTGGCAGGTCTTGGAGTGCTCGTCAAGGACGCGCATACCCAGGGGTGATTATCACCACCTTCACACCCCAGTGGATCATCTCATCACAGAGGAACGTGTAACTTGCATGCTGTCCCATTCAATTACACTTGTTCATGTCATAGCCTACCTAACAGAATGCATGAGGGAAAACCCTAGAATACTAAGCAACCAGCGGGGAGGATGGTACTACTGGAAAATACCGTCTAGCAAAAATGCCGCAGGCGCGAAGCGTGGTAGGCCTATGCCGAAAGAATAATAAAATCCTTTGTTTGCAAGATGAGTTGAGCCCGAACGGTGAAAGAGCCAAGGGAGGCTTGGTCGTTGGAAATGAAGACCCCTTCTGATCCATTTCTTTAGGGGGTTAGGGTGCATGATCATGGGTCAACCAATGGGGTGAGGGTGAGCCAGCCAAACTCTCAACTAAAAGGAGAGTCCCGGTAGGGACACACTCATTCATATGGGTAAGGGTGAGCCAGCCAAACTCTCGACCACTGGGAGAGGTGCGAACCTACTCACATGAGGTACAAAGGAGAGGATGCATAAGGATGACTCGACCACTGGGTGAGGATGTGAAGCATGGTTTGACTATTAAGGAGAGGATGTGTAAGCATGACTCGACCATCGAGAGAGGATGCGAAGCATGGCTCGACTGTTAAGGAGAGGATATGAAGCATGGATCGAATGTTAAGGAGAGGATACGTAAGCATGAATTGACCACCAGGAGAGGGGCCACCATCAATTTCTCCCTCGACCATCAGGAGAGGGCCAATTCCTTTTCCGAGCAAGAAGGGGGATCAATTATTAGTTGGAAAAAGAGGTGGGGTCAGCCCTATAAATGAATCAATTAATAGATAGATCAGGTTTCTTCCAAGGTTACAACAAGCATGCACATAGGAGACAAGGGACATTTCACTAATGGCCACCCACCTACCTTGTAAGTAAAAAATGGTGTGAGCCACATGCGGGGATACTCACAGGTACGATTATTAGGGGGAAAAGACCAGCGCCCACCCGTCTAGAGGCACAGAGAAAATAATGGAATACAAAACGTATCTTCAAGCTATACCTTATTTTTATAGTTTAGAGGGTGATCACAGAGTCACTGATTGAAGTCCTATGTTTCTTCCGGAGGTAGGTGCTATAGATACTGCAGCGAGGAAGATATTACCAAGTGACACATAGAATATGGCGACGGCAACAACATGTCATAGAAGGAGATATGGATCCACCCCTAGCTCGATGTATCTAAAACTACATCCTTGAGAGGTAATGAAACAGGTATCGTGAATGAAAAATTCCAGTGGAATGATTAGCCAGACGTGTGTGCAGGGGCTAGCGCCTATCGCACCCTCCCTTGTGTGTCATAAATCTAGACAGGGTGCACCAGAGAGGAACGGAAACTAGGTTTACATATTCTATGGTGAAGCATCTGAGGCATAACTGCACACTCACACGATATTTTCCGAGAGATAGGAGCATTCAGTGGAACCAGTGAACTACCCTTGCTTTGGGATAGATGTGTGGGACGGAGGACTCATGGTACCTACTTCCTACCCTTCCACTTTGGAAATCGTTTGAACGGAGAGTGGGCAGAAGAGAAGGAGGTCCTCAGACGGAGTCACACACTTGATTAGTGTGGGAGACCGAGATGGGGAATGGGTCGGCACAGTGAACTCCACACCCTACCCTTTGGAGATGGAGAAGAATCACCACTTACAGGGGACAGAGAGGTATTTATTTCTTTATTTCAGGAAAGTTTCGATATTTATTCGAGGGAAAGAAAGGTGAAAAAAAAACTGGCTTCTTCTGAAAATGCTGCTTCTAGTGCTACTGCATTCCATTCATTGCTACATATGATGACTAGAAGAAGCTTGTGGTTGGCTCGGTTCGAGTTCCAAGAAATTGCATCTGATATAATATTGACATCCTATATAAGAATAAGAATTTTAAAACATCTATCCACTTATAAATAGGTTATACCATTATTGAATGGAATGAAATCCTCTACCAGTCTTGATTTCTTAACTAAATAAATAACCTAAAGAAATCCCAAAAGAGATCCCACTGAGGCACCCTCAAGCAAGTGCTCTCTGGCAATACAATAAAAGTAGGAAAGTGAATCTTAGAATGCCCATGTAGATTAATATGCCTTCCAACATTAGCCTTCTTGTGGTAATGACATGCATGGGGCGTGGCGTTCCTTGCATCATAGATCAGCAGCAGTTATTTTACAGAAAGGTCCTACCTTCCTATTACTGGAATGTATCCTTCCATAGAGGGGTGCCCCTTAACTCAATTAGTAAAGGTATAATACATGGTAGAAGACTGTGCCCTTCTTTCTCTTCCAATATCTCCCACATCTGGTAATCTATTTTCTCCTTCTCCCGTAATGCATCAGCTAGTAGAGATTGTTGTCTACAAAATATATAGAAAATTCACTTAATGCTGACCTGCTATGTTCTCCCTCTAATGAGTTCAGAGGGGGGGTGTGAATAGCCTGAAGCTCTTCATTGAATTCCTTCTGTTGCTATTCCTTCAACTATTTTTTCTCTTCTAGATACCTCCATAGTATACATGCTTGAATGTGTCATAGATTCTTGCATATGCCTTTAGTGATCCCCGTTCTATCACCATTTAAAAGTTTTCTCTGCCCTTTCTACATTTGGAGCTATTGGAGGATCCATAATACACTTGTATTTTACCGGTGTAGATTAAGCCCATCCCAAATCAGCTTGCTTGCCAATGATGAAAGCTTGATAAGGCCTCCCTTCTCCCCTAATATCTATCTCTATGAGAACCCCAGAGGTTACATATTTATATCTCTCAAGCTGTAGTTGTACTAGCCCTTGATCCAAATCTCCCTCAATGGTTATGACTTCTCTCTAACTTAGGTGAGATGGCGTTGAATCTATTTTAACATTATTCCCCTTCTCTGATGGCTTGAATTGTTATACAATCACCTCATTTGTATAATCGTGTAGGGATATGCAACCAAATTTTGTGTTTATCATCCCCTTTCATTCCTGTTTCTCACGGCTTTCCTGCTCAGCTACCTTAACCTGCCCAAGCTAGTAATGATCCGAGCACTTTCCCCATGGTATTGGGTGGCACCTCCATGATTGCATACTCTGTAGTTATGCATGAACCGATAGGCAGATCCATAAATACCAATATCAGGAAAAGTAGTTAGTCCACTTTTTTGGTTAGTCGAATCAATCATGAGTGTTGCAGTCAACCAAAGTCATTAACTGTAGTTAAGTGTAAGTAGCCTTATATAGTTGATTATGAAGGGTTGGTTTTTAGTCAATCATTGGGATTTCAATTATTATATCATTAGTAGGAGTCATTAGCCACAGAACCTGGTTGAGCTCCAGATAAGAGTAATTAGCTTTAGAAGGAATGGGTGGGAACAACATTGACATACGGTCAATCAGGGAGGTGGACATAGAATCATTAGCTTCAAGTAGGATTATTAGCCCACCTACAATGCCACGGCAAGCTTGATCCACTCTGGAAGTATCTATACCCATGCAATCTCCTTTGCTTTCTCCCTGCCTTTTGTTGGGCTAGAATCAAGTTATGTTTTCATCCTATAATTAATTTGAATTATGGCACAATCTTAGGAATTCTTCCTCATTTTGAGAATAAAGAAAGAAAATATTTATGAAAATCAGAGAAATGGAGCTAACGACAAAAAGCAATGTTTCTATAACCGAAATTTGACTTACTGTATCTCCGTATGCAAGAAGTCAAAGAAGCTGAACCAACGGCAAATGGAAGACACCTGACAGACACGAATGTATGAGCTGACAGAAGGCAAAGAGATGGATTTGAGCTGGAAGACTCAAACGAAAGCCATGCACAGTAGCTGTCGTTCGGAGAACACTATCTCATTACATAGAAATGCCTTTAAAAAGGGCCAGGGATGAACTAGAGGGCATCGAATAGGAATTTTCCCTCTGTAATAATCGCATCAATACAAAGCTATCATATTGTATTCCTATATCATATTTTGAGTTGTTATGTTTTGAACAATCACCTTTTGATGTTTTCATCGCGTTAAAACTTCTAGTGGTCTGGGCCCAACCCCTGGGAGATTCCTCACCAATTCTGTGCTATGCGTTAGTTACAGAATCCATGTTCAGTTATCTGATGTAGTTGTGACATACTTTTCTACTCAATAAAATTATAGTTTGTCTTCCTTCAGAATAGTTTAGCATTTCCATTTCTTGATTCAGGAATAATCGCATTTCATATTTTCTGGTTTATAGTAATACTTCATCACCAATAGATGTTTTCAGTTTCTTCCAATTCCTTTGTGATTGATTTACAAATCGTAAGATAGTTATTTCTCGATGTTAATTATCTTTGCGAATTACATTGTTCTTTTAGCACAGTAAAACGTCCAATTATTGATTAATGTCAATGAGTTAGTTTACAAAGAGAATTATTTTGAAAAATTATTTAAGTGAGTGTTGTACACTTCATTTATATTTATTCATTTAGATTTCCATTGAATTCATTTAGATTGTTGTTCAATTCATTTAGATTGCTGTTCAATTCATTTATATTGCTGCTCAATTCATTTATATTGCTATTCAATTCATTAAGCGTGTTGTTCAATTCATTTAGATTTCTTTTCAATTCATTTATATTGCTATTCAGTCCATTTATATTGTTGTTCAATTCATTAATCTTGTTGTTCAAACCATCATCCTATTGTTCAATCATAGGCTTAACAGAATAATTAGCCATAACCTAACAAACCATTCCTCGTTAAGTTGATTGAATTCAAAAGGCTAGATAATCCTTTCTCATAAATAGCATAGAGTATCTATCAGTCGATCTCACTTGCATGTATTGTGGTAACACTCTTGAAATAAGAAGAATTACGCCGGGTTGATAATTAAATGATAAGGACTAGGGTTGCCTATAATAAGCCACCTCTGTGACACCAACATTTTTGCTACCATTGCTGGGGAGGGTGTTAAGAGTGATATCCTTTATTCAACTTTCTCCATTGCTATGAAGAATTGGGTATTAAAAACGAGAGGTAAGAACCTGTGTGCTAGAAAGAAAAATTATTTCTCTCTAGCCCACTTCCCAGCAAAATTGTTCAAAGACCAGTAGAATAGGTGCTCTTGTTTTATGACTAGGAAGAAAAAGATAGAAACAATTCGAAATAACTCTAAAAAATCCTCACAATCCCAAGGACCGATGATCCCTGGAAGAACAACATATATAATCAAAATGATTAAGAAAGATGAATCTCCGGCATCCATAAGACCTAGGACCATTTCCATTCAAAATCCTAGTACACTCCCTCAAGACGCAACCTCACCATCTGTATCCCACGTTGAGATTCATGTTGAAATAGAAGGAGTGAGTGAAGCCTTCAAACTTCCAATCATATAGGCACTGACCCTTCAAGAGAGGGAGTTTCTTGCAATTTACAAGAAGGGGAAGGAGAAACTAGTGGTCAAGGTACTCAAGATCCTAGACTAGGGAAGCATTGTAAAGCCTCCACCGCATTCACCTCCTAAAACCCCCTGGATCACTCCTCCAGAATAGGAAATCCCTGAATATTTCTAGCACCTCTTCGATCAAATGGAAAATAATCAAAATCAGAACCAGAGGAAGACATTGAAATTGTAATACCCCATTTTTTATCATGTTGCAAACGCCCCTATGAAAGCCATTCCCTTGCACAACATTCTCACCTTTCATGGTTTGACTACGGAAGATCTTGATGCATTCCTATTTGAATTTGATGTCTTATGTATGGGATATGATTACACCACAGATCCTCAGAAGCTGAAACTATTTCCCTCTACCTTAAAAAGAACAACACTACGCTGGTTCATGGGACTAGGTGGGGGAGCCATCAATAATTGGGACGAAAGGAAACACATTTTCCTTAACAAATATCAAGACTATTTCTGAACCTGAGACTTAAAATATGAAATCTTTAATATATCTGAAAAAGACAATGAAACATTAGAAGAATACGTAGAAATATTTCAATACAATTTACAAAGGTCCCCATATACCATGCTATCCAAAGACATTTTAAAAGTCGTGATGATTAAAGGAAAGAAGGAAGAATGGGTTGAAACGCTTAACATAATGGAGAAAGGAGACATTTAACAGGAAGAATATGATGATATTATTGCCTTGTGTAATAGATGCTCTCGGGGTAGTGCACATAATAGGCCAGTTAGGCATGATTCTGTGAAAAAAGATCTTAAATAGTCCAATGGCAACGTAACCAGAGAAGAATTTGGAAATCTATTAGAAATTTTCAAAACTGACATCTTAGGTACCTTGATAACACAAATTAAAATTTTACAAGCCAGGCTGAAACAAGCTATAGCAGAACAAAACCTGGGCATCTTTTTCCCATGATGTCGGAATAAGCACAACCAAAGGGAATGCCCTTTAGACATGGTTCAAACTTGTGCCATCTTCACTAAGGATCATACCACAGACCAATGTCCTTCACTTCCTGGGCTGAAAGAAGTTTACAAGGAAGCAGAGGAAGAAACAGAACCAATCTACCTAATGAACCAACTTCGACAATGGTAGGCATGACCAGGTATACCACAAGACCTGCCTCAGTTCTTTTCATCTCATCAGTTTAACCAAAAAAACCTTGCAGCCGCTTGGAAGAATCAAAATCATTTTTATAGTTGACTAAACCAGTCATTTCCTATATCACCCTGGCCTACACAAATTCCATTAGGAAAAAATTGGCCAAGCTTTCCTTGTTCTCCCCCTTATTGGCAGAATGTTCCATATCAAGCCTAGTGGCCAAACCCTCCTCCTCAAGACACTAATTGGAATTGGCAGTGATCCCTGGGAATGAACAACCTACCTATGGGGGTGGGAACTCAAAATCAACCTACGCTGCCAGCTCCATACCCAGTTCAACATAACCCATAGCCTGCCCTACACCCCCAATTTCTAGCCCAACCCAATCCTAATCCCAACAATAGACCGGTTCAACTAATTCAGATTATAGAAAATCCAAATTTCGGCACTGAACAGAAATAGTGCAACGAACTAAGGTTGAGATCAGGACGTACTATCTTACCTGTAGAAGCCACGACTCCACCTCGGTCCCAAATTGAGACTTCAACAGAACCTAGCCAAGTAAAATTAACAGGGAAAGAGGTAGGCAAAGATAAAGAAACGATTAACCAATAGGGACCTGAAGAAATTAGGATGTCTCTGCCTCCATTCCTTGAAAGGCTAACTCTACCTAGATCGATAATGTCTCTAGAATTTGACATCTTGGGGGAATTGAGAAACCTCTGTATCAAAATTTCTCTCCTCCAGGCCATCTAAGACATTCCCATCTATGCAAAGACAATTAAAGAACTATGTGGAAAAAATAAAGTAAACAAACAAAGGTTGTGCCCACCGTTCATGTGGTAGGAGCACTATCTGATTTTTTACTGGGTAAGGAACCACCCGTAAAATATGAAGACCCAGGAAATTCCATTTTCACTGTGCAAATCTCTGGTCACTCATTTCCAAACACATTCGTCGACCTAGGAGGAGCCATTAACATCCTAATTACAGGGGCCTGTGAAAAAATGGGCATATCATCTTTATAACCTAAAACTAAACTGCTAGAGTTAGCTGACAGGTCTATTATCATACTAGATGGAATACTGTAGGACATTCTGGTCTCTGTGGACTCATGGGAATATCCAGCTGATTTTTTAGTTATTAATCCAAAGAACAGGATGGACGGGCATCCATTGATTCTTGGGCAACCTTGGTTGGCCATAGCCGATGCTTACATAGGCTGCCGAATGGGAAACATGACTATCAATATAGGGGATTCTATAAAAACATATCATCATTTATCCACTTTCCAAACCAAGCTTACCCACGGTAAAATGTAATATTCCAAAATTTGCAAGCAGCAAATTGGAATATTAATTTTTCCTTATATCATCTAGGAGATGAATAAAATGGGTAAAAGGCCCATGAGTAGGAATAACGTCCCTCATAGTGTGAAAGTGATCATTGGATTAGCTTTACTTTGCACCTTCCAGTGTGAAAAGGGGCAAATGCATGAGGACAAGGTCAAGTTTTACCAAGTCATCAACACTGCCTAACAGGTGTAGCTTGCATGAGAAGACAACGCAGTTTGAGAGGGAGGAATATTATTTGTGGAAGAAACCCTAATGTGTGGGGTCTAGTGAAAAGAGATAGTTTCTTGCATAAAAGGAGGAAGAGGTAGCCATAGTGAGACATCTTTGAGTATTGGATTATTTGTCTATTCAGACTATTTGCAGTCTCCAGCTGTTCAGCTGAGTTGCAGTGCTACTTAGCACAAGGGATTCCTATTTAGGATTTCATCTCCTTCTTGAGAGGCCTCTTGAAGGATTTCACTTCATTTCTCCACATCTAGGCTCAAGGCCAAAGCCACTTCTTCAGCCACTGTGTTATTTCTGTTGAAGTATAACGTAGTGTTGCAGGGTGTTGCAGTGGAGGGTTCCACAACACCATTCCTTGTCTCATATTTCAGAGGAGGGAGAATCTATTCCTCAGGAAGATTAGTGAGGAATGTTTCCAAAGCTATATTTCATATTTTGGCATTAGGCCAAGCTTCTCCCATCATAGATAGCGCAGTCCCTTCTCTAGACTGCGTTATTTCAGTGTATACCTGCAGTGAGGGTTTACACCATCAGCTTGGAGGGAGATATTTCCAGTGCTAGGATCAGAATTGCACTCGGGAGATCCATTGGAGGAGGTTTACTTCAAATTGTACATCTTATTCAGCCATCTCCATATAGTTTCAATTTTGTGTTGCATCTTCTACCTTGCAACTCCAACATTTTTGCAGAATTTCCATTTGTACATGGATTGTAGCCAATCCTTCTAAGGATTGCGTATTATTGTTGCATTAGTGTTTTCAGGGGTTGAGAGCTTGCTCCCCCATCTTTCTTGAGCCTGATATTTTCATATCATTACATTTTCATTTTTTATGTTGCAGTGTCTCCAATGAACTGCGTTATTTTAGCCTTATGACATTCCTGCATAGCAGTGTATTTCTATTGTCATGTACATGTCTCATTGAGGCTTTCATTGCCTAGTTGGAGTGATTGATTCCTCAAAGTATTGTATACATTATATACTATAGTATAAAAGGAAAGTATATTCATATCTTCATGTGTACTAGCTCATTAAAATAACACTGCTACTCCATATCTTGTTCAAGTATTGTTGCAGTCCCTTCATAAGGCATTTTCTGAAGACATCTAGGTGTGGGAGATCTATTTAACCCACCTAAAAGGATTTCTTTGGAGCCTCCTCTTCGATTCAGGACTTAGACACATTTTTCTAAGGGATCCAGGTCTTGGTTTCAATTCCTGTAGTATCCATTAATGGAAAATGTGTTTTCCAGTCATGCCTTGCTAGTTGTTCTAGATTTGGAATATTACAGTGGTATCAGAGCTTCAATCTTGGCTCAGCCTGTGGAACATAGCCATGCAAATATCCATAGAAGGAGAGATTAATAGAATGAAAACTCCATTATGTGGAGGAAAAAGGGAAGATAGGCTTACACATCGTCTTCCAAAATCTATGCAGTGCATCAGTGAAGATCTTGAGAAGATGAGAGGAGAGATGGAATATCTAGAGGAGTTTGGATCTAGAGCCAGATTTAGATTGGCACATGATAGGTGTGAGCATGCAGCTACACCCTATTATGCATAGCGCAGTCAAATGCCTAGGGTTTCTATGAGAAAGATGAAATAAGGAGAAATGTTGGAGAGGGGAACTCTTAGCAAATTCCTGGAAGATTATGAATCTCAAATTGAGAAGTTTAGAGATCATATTACATTCAAAGAGTTCTGCAAGATCAAGGTGGAGAGGATCTATTTGCATGACATGGATATATTTTCTCTACATACCTTTGATGGATCCCCAACTTGCTCAGCCGAAGCTTGGGTGGAGGAGTTGTGTACTTATTTGCAGCAGCACCCAGTTTTTGAAGAAGAAGCCATCAAAGTTGTAGCGCTGCACCTTGAAGGTAAGGCCTATTCTTGGTGGATGTTTGAGTCATTTTCATTGAAAAATTTTAATACTTATTCTTTGGCAAAGTTCACTAAAATATTGGTCGAAATATTTGATACAAAACATTAGACAATCAAACCAATAAAACTTTTGCATAAGTTGGAAGGACCTGCAAACTAAAAACCACTTCAGAAACCTATTGGAGGAGATCACATCTTGCATGATACCTTGCTGGAGGCAAGAAATTTGTTTCATAATATTGGACAAGAGGGCATGAAGGGTCCTTTTGCAAATAAGGATCTTCTTATTGAGAAGTTACCTCCTAGTAATATTGGAAATGAAGAGAAGGATGGGGGTTACATCACTGTCACATCTAGAGCATATCTAGTGCCTCATGCAGAGGAACGAAGAACACATGCTCCAATAGGAGGATCTCTTGTGTCATTATAAGAAGTTCCCCAGGATCTCACATATAGAAGGCAAAGTAAATTCAAGGAGCATCATGGTTGTGAGATGCTATTGATGGGAGGAAAAGGTAGGGAGGAAGGGCATCATCACATAATGAAGAGCACACACCCCTATCTATTTCAGAGAGCTGGTGCGAGGAGGAGGGAGACTGGTTTGCATTGTGAGGGCAAGAGCAAGGTTTCCTAACCATATAGACAATCCTCTCTTGCCATGGATGTCTCACTACATGGAGGCATTCCACCAGGGAGGCCACTAGACTTGGAGTTGGTAAGAGAAATCTTTCCATTTGGTTCACAACTCTTGGATTTCAGAGACGTGAAAACTTTGGAGGAGTCCAGTGCAGCACCGAGAGTTTGGAGTAAACTCAAGGAGGAGGAGGACATCCTTCCATTTTCATCACCACACACTCTGACTACCTGTACTGCGCTGACATAGATTGTTGCAGTCATGGAGGATGGCACCTTCATGGTGCAAGGGATTTGATCCATATATTTGGAGAAATAGAGGGTACTTCCTTTGAGGAATAAATCCTCTATACATTGGAGTAGATGGAGGCCACTCATGCTTTCTTTGGCGAAGGTTGGGAGATTCTTTTTGGAGGATAGCTTCCCATGGGAGGCCAACTTCCAAAGGTCACCACTTCTTTTTGAGCATGACCAGTTTCATGATGGGCATGGAAACAATCTAAAGGATGAATTTTGCATGAGGGATGTCAAAGGAAAGGACAACAACATATGTAGAGCTTCACATTGTAGATTACTAGCATTGTCCCTTAGAAGGATTGATCCTTATTGGAGGTCTCAACTCTTGGTAGATTACTCCAAGGATATTTTCACTTGCATGATCTTCAATGGCCAGTTGCATGAAGAGGGATATTCAGTCAGAGATGGGGTCATCTTCTATCATGGTAGGATCTTCTTTCCTAGAGCTTCCAAGCTCAAGGAGAAGTTGCTACAAGCAGCTTAGGAGGATTTCCTTTTCAGCCCCACTTGTTCTATGAGAGCATACCACACGATCACGGAGGGGTATTTTTGGAAGGGTTCTGAGGAGGAGATATATCAGCATATGAGGAGATGCATGGATCATGTGCAGATGGAGGAGATACATAACTCTTTGAAAGAGTTAGCACAATCACCTCTTTTCTCTTTGAGGATTAGAGGAGACTCATCTATGAGCCACACCATTTGTATGAGTAGAGCATATGGTAAGGGTGATGATTGTTTACATGATTATTTATATGATGTATGTATATATCCCTTAACCATATATGTGCAGGATATTGCTCCAAGAAGGAGAATTATTTCTTTTTAGCTTCATGGTCTAGTTGAGGCCATAAGCATGATTGATGGCGATTCCCTAGGAGGACTTGGGGAAGAGGTGTCTTATGGAGGAAATTCTCATTGTAAACCATACATCATTCACTTCCTCCATACTTATGAGGATAATGGAGCAGCAAGCAAGTGGTTGAAAAACCACACCTATTATCAGTCTTTATGGAAGTTGAGGATCAAGCTTCTTTGGTTGCACTTGAGGGACCATTGTCCTTCTCACTTGTTACATATGGCAGCAAGTATGATTCTCTTTTTTTATCCCTATGGCTCTATTGTTTCTATATTTATGAGGAGCATATTTGGGAGAAAGACACATTTGGTGGATGTGTCCTTTGAGGGAGAACTTCCTCACATTTTTTGCACTACATGTTCTAAGGGGAGCATGGGATATGGTATGGTCACCTTAACAACACATTTTTTTCCTTATGAGGTGAGCCATATCATGGTTATGATGCCATATGTTGATGAATTCCAACTCATCATATATGGAGATATTTGGGCCAGCATGATTTGCAGCATTGGAGGAGAGATCTTTGGAGATCTAGTCCTCATATTGCCACTTGAGGGAAATATTATTGCAACCCAAGATCATCCAACACTCTGAATTTATCATAAGTGGAGAGATGGACAGTGTGGGGTAGGCTACATTGTCTACCATGTGCAGATTTTCATCCCACCTACTTTGCCGGAGCCAAAGGTGGAGGACAGTTTCCATGAGTTGCCTAGTTGGGAGGTGACTCATTTTTTATGGCTAATAACTTGGGGATGGAGGATCCATATGAGGGAGATAACTCCCATTATATTTCAGATCCCATTCCTCAAAGGGGCCTCTGTACATCACTTTGTTATCCTCTTGAGCATTTCACTTTCACATGATGATAGCTTGATAGCTAACGTGCATTCTGAGGAGGAGCAATGTGGAGGCTTGATTGATGAGATAGCATCACTTCACTTGGAGGAGATCATCATACATGAATTCTATAGGGAGAGGAGGAGAAAATAATTCAGCCTATCCTTGCACTTGCTTGAGGAAAATCAATCTTTGAGAGGGAGGACTGTAATATTTCAAAATTTGCAAGCAGCAAATTGGAATATTAATTTTTTCTTATATCATCTAGGAGATGAATAAAATGGGTAAAAGGCCTATGATTAGGAATAAAATCCCTCATAGTGTGAAAGGGATCATTGGAGTAGCTTTATTTTTCACCTTCCAGTGTGAAAAGGGGCAAATGCATGAGGACAAGGTCAAGTTTGACCAAGTCAACAATGCTTCCTAAGAGGTGTAGCTCGCATGAGAAGACATCGCAGTTTTAGAGAGAAGAATATTCTTTGTGGAAGAAACCCTAATGTGTGGGGTCCAAGGAAAAGAGACATTCACTTGCATAAAAGGAGGAAGAGGCAACCATAGTGAGACATCTTTGAGTATTGGATTATTTTTCTGTTCAAACTATTTGCAGTCTCTAGCTGTTCAGTTGAGTTGAAGTGCTGCTTAGCACGAGGGATTCCTATTTAGGATTTCCTCTCCTTATTGAGAGGCCTCTTGAAGGATTTCACTTCATTTCTCCACATCTAGGCTCAAGGCCAAAGCCACTTCTTCAGCCACTGCGTTATTTCTGCTGAAGTATAACGTAGTTTTGTAGTGTGTTGCAGTGTAGGGTTCCATAACACCATTCCTTGTCTCATCTTTCAGAGGAGGGAGCATATATTCCTTGGGAATATTAGTGAGGAAGGTTTCCAGAGCTATATTGCAGATTTTGGCATCAGGCCAAGATTATCCCATCATAGACAGTGCAGTCCCTTCTCTAGACTGTGTTATTTCAGTGTATACCTGTAGTGAGGGTTTACACCATCAGCTTGGAGGGAGATATTTCTAGTGCTAGGATCAGACTTGCACTCGAGAGATCCATTTTAGGAGGTTTACTTCAGATTGTACATCTTATTCAACCATCTCCATATACTTTCAGTTTTGTGGTGCAGTTGCTACCCTGCAACTCCTGCATTTCTCTTGAATTTCCATTTGTACATGTATTGCAGCCAATCCTTCTAAGGACTGTGTATTATTTAAATTGTCAAAAATCTTTCGGTAATAATAACATGCAATGGAACATTTTCGACACATTTTTAATAAATAAATAAAATTACAAAATTTTATAATTAAATAATTAAATATGAAATTTATATATATATATATATATATATATATATATATATATATATATATATATATATATTTAATTAATAAGTTAATGAATCCAAAAATTAATTAATTAAATTAGTCAAATATTCTAATAATAAAAATAAAACTTTCCATTATTAATTAAAAAAATATAATATATAATTAAAAATAGATAAAAAAAAAAAAAAATATTTAAAAAAAAGAAGTCAAACTAGTCATTTTCCTAATGGCTAGTTAGCCATCTCTACATATATTTAAGCCTAAATTCCTAATATGATATCTCACGTTGTCCTGATGATGAACCACACTAGTTGGTTTGAAGTGCATTGACAATCTTCCATTGCATGTGATTATTACCAAAATATTTTTTACAATTTATATGATGGATCACAGAGGCATAGATTCTGAAAATATTGTGTATTATTGTTGTATGAGTGTTTTCAGGGGTTGAGAGCTTGCTCCCCCATATTTCTTGAGCATGATATTGTCATATCATTACATTTTCATTTTTTATGTTGCAGTGTCTCCAATGAACTGCGTTATTTTAGCCTTATGACATTCCTGCATAGCAGTGTATTTCTATTTTCATGTACATGTCTCATTGAGGCTTTCATTGCCTAGTTGGAGTGATTGATTCATCAAAGTATTGTATACATTCTCTACTATAATATCAAAGGAAAGGCTATTCATATCTTCATGTGTACTGGCTCATTAAAATAACACTGCTACTCCATATCTTGTTCAAGTATTGTTGCAGTCCCTTCATAGGAAATTTTCTAAAGACAGCTAGGTGTGGGAGATCTATTTAACCAACCTAGAAGGATTTATTTGGAGCCTCCTCTTTGATTCAGGACTTAGACACATTTTTCTAAGGGATCAAGGTCTTGGTTTCAATTCTTGTAGCAACCATTACTAGAAAATGCATTTTCCAGTCATGCCTTGCTAGCTGTTCCAGATTTGGAATATTACATAAAAATTCACAAGCACCCATGTACATACTGGGAGAAAAACATTCGTTCACCCCTAACACTAGTAGAAGCTATTGAATTTAAGGATAAAACTAAAGATGAAATAATCAATAATTTTATGAGTCAGCCACCCACATCTGGAAATTTAAAATGTCAAATGTTGAAAACAGTCCTCAAAGATGAAGCTCAAAAGGATCCCGTGACAGACCTTGAGGATTAACATATTCGCACAACCGTTGTATGTAACACCATACCTATTGAAATTTATCGCGGGAAGATTCTAAATATTAATGGAAATTTGGATGATGACCAAAAACAAAAGCTCATAAAATTCCTTCGGAAGTATCAAGTGGCATTTGCTTGGGATTACACAGACATGAAGGGTTTAGACCCACAGCTATGCACCCACCACATATATACCGATAAGGAAGCACATATCATTAGAAAACCTCAGTGAAGGCTGAACCCACACTTAAAATATATTGTAAAAGAGGAGCTGCAAAAACTGTTAGATGTAAATTTTATTTATCCTATTTGAGACAGCAAATGGGTCTCCCCTCTAGTAGTCGTCCCTAAAAAGAATGGGAAATGGAGAATCTTTGTATATTATAGAGAAATGAATAAAGAAACACAGAAAGATCATTTCCCCCTTCCCTTCATTGACCAGGTTCTGGATACATTGGCAGGGAAATGGTTATTTTCCTTCCTTGACGGGTTAATTGGTTACAATCAAATCCAAATAGCTCCCGAAGATTAGGATAAGACAACCTTTACTTGCCCATGGGGTATCTTTGCTTACAGAGTTCTACCATTTGGGTTATGCAATGCCCCGACCACATTTTAGAGAGCCATAATTAGCATTTTTTCTCACTTAATAAATTAAGGGTTGGAAATCTATATGGATGACTTCACACCATATGAAGAGGACTTTGATCAAGCTCTATAAATGCTAGAAAAGGTGTTAGAATGATGTATTGCTACTAGGTTATGTATAAGCAATGAAAAATGTCACATGATGATGACTGAGGGGGTGATCCTAGGTCACTACATTTCTGCAGCTGGAATAGAGGTAGATGTGGCTAAGATAGAGGTAATCCTTCTATTAGCCACACCTTGTACATAGACAGAGGTATGGAGTTTTCTAGGATATGCAGGATATTATTGCAGATTTATAAATAATTTCTCATGAATAGCCGCACATTTTTATGCATTAATTGGAAATTTTGAATCCCATTAGACTGACAAATGTGACATCGCTTTTTCATATTTGAAGAAACTGGTCTCGACAGCACATATTCTACGAGGACCTAACGGGAAACTTCCTTTTCACAACTCTTTAGATGCATCCGATACAACAATAGGAGCATTCCTTGGCCAAGAAGAAGAGATAAAACCTTATACCATTTATTATATCAGCAAAAACCTCACTCATGCCGAATTAAATTATACCGTGACCGAAAAGGAGTTCCTAGCTGTCATGTATGCTATTAATCAATTTAGGCACTATATAAATAGTTATCAATAATTCCTATATACTGACCACTCTGCCATCAGATATTTAGCCAATAAAATAATAACGAATGGGAGAGTAACTCGTTGGTTGTTGTTGTTGCAGGAATCAAAGATCATCCAGGAAAAGAAAACGTAGTTGCAGAATTCCTGTCCAGGGTTCCAAAGTCGGATGACACCCTAGCAGTTGATGATCAGTTCCCCGATGAACATATGTTTGCTGTAACAGTAAAAACACCATGGTATGCAGACGTGTCAAATTACCTGGCAATAGGGAAGCTGCCCAAACACTTAACATCAGGAGAACGGAAACTAATTATACAACTCAGTGCAACTTTCTCTTGGAGTGGTGGATACCTCTTCCATACAGGGGCCAACATGCACATATGCAGATGTATAAGAGAAGACGGAATATATGAAATCTTACAGGCCTGTCACGATGAACCTTGTGGTGCCCATTTTTCACAACGCAGAATAGGGCATAAAGTATTACAGTTAGTATATTATTGGCCTATGATTTTTAAAGACGCAAAGAAATATGTCTAGGCCTGTGATAGATGCTAGAGAATGGGCTGCCCAAGCAAAGCTAATGAAATTCCACTACAACCAAAATTGGTGGTAGAACCATTCGAATGATGGGCGCTAGACTTTTTTGGACCATTCAAACCACCATCAAACTAGGAACTCTACATGTTGGTTGCCATAGATTATGTAACAAAATGGGTAGAAGTAGTGGCCTTGTCAAGAGCCACGAAAGAATTGGTGATTAATTTTATTTTCGAGCTATTCGTGCGATATGGTCTGCCACGAGAAGTGATAACTGATGGAGGGGCACAATTCATAGGTAATAAAATTACAACCAACCTAAGAAATCACCATATCATCCACAAAGTTACATCTCCTTACCACCCACAGGAAAATGGGCAAGTCGAAAGCACGAAAAAAGTCCTGGAGGCAATCCTTACCAAAACAGTCGCAACATATCAATGGGACCGGGCCACTAGACTACCAGAAGCCTTATGGGCTTAGCGTACAACCTGGAAAAACACCACTTGATATTCACCATATCAACTAGTATTTGGGAGAGAACCTATCTTCCCTATTGAATTCAAAATCAAAACTCTGAGAACAGCCTAGGAAGTAGGGTTGGACTTAACAGAAGCCCAAGCTAGAAGACTCCAACAAATAAATGAACTAGACGAGATACGACTACTAGCCTTGCAACGCACAATGATCATACAACAACATCGAGCTAAGTGGCATGACAACCTTATCAAGAAGAAGGCATTTGAAAAAGGAGATTGGGCACTCTTCTATGAATCCAGATTCCAAGATTTTCCAGGAAAACTACAAACAAGGTGGCTTGGTCCATATGAGAGTCAGGAAGTACACAGCAATGGCACACTCACCTTGACCACCATAGATGTGTCTGGTTCAACATTTCGAGTTAATAGGCACAGAGTGCGCCTCTATCACAAACCTCTCATGAAAGAATCTTTTTGCCAATAGGTATGAAATGATCCCACCATCCAAGTTGTGGCACAAGGGGGTGACAACCCCACAAAATCAAGTACATGAGAGGTTTTCTAGCATAATTTGTAAATGATGTATATAAATGTATTATTTTGTTGTACATTCTTCATACTTGCAAATTTTTATTTATTTTTATTTTCTCTCATCCTCTTGTGAGTTCTGTTATTTTTTTTTGATGTTCAATCCCTGAACAGTTGTTGGTCAATATTTGAACGACTACTATTCCATCAGATTGAACAACCATTTTTTGGTGTTCCTGTTTTTCTTGTTGTTCAAACCTTGAACGGCTACTATTCCATCAGATTGAATAGCTGTGTTTTGGTGTTCTTATTTTTTTTGTTGTCCAAACCTTGAAAGACTGTTGTTCAATATTTGAATGGCTTCTATTCCATCGGATTGAACAACCGTATTTTGGTGTTATTATTTTTCTTTTTGTTCAAACCTTGAATGAATACTGTTCAATTCTTGAATGGCTGCTGTTCCATCAGATGGAACAAGCACGTTTTTTCATTCTTATTTTTCTTGATGTTCAATATTTGAACGGTTGCTATTCAATATCTAAACTTCTATAGTTCAATTGGACTCAACAACCATGATTTTATGTTTTTATTCTTCCCGCTGTTCAATATCTAAATGACTACTATTCAATATCTGAATGGCTACTATTCCATTGGATTGAACAACCAGGTTTTGCGTTTTATTTCTCCCTATTGCTCAAATTGAATAACCTTGTTTTTTTTCATTCCATTATCCCCTTTATCCAACTAAAAGAATCTCTGAGCAGGGAATGGCAGGTGAAGAAGAAAGGGAAACGGTAAAATTACAAATATGATGACTAATTGGCACTATAATCCTTAAATGTGAAGCTTACATTGTGCATACATGAATTGAAAGGATAATTCATCCTTAGTTCAAGTATGTTAACATATAATACATGACCTCATCATGGTATGTCTTTCTACACTATTCGAGTAATATTTCCCTCCAATATGAAGGAATGGGAATAAAGGGTATTAATTGTATTGGCATTCTTTCACTTCTTTCACCATCCCTAACTCTTAAGGAGTTAATGAGCCTCCCTTCATATATAAAGAGCAACTATTATGTGTTCATGCAAATTTTTAAGAGGATAGGGGGTCTCATCACGATGTAGCCTACCGCGATCATGGGGATTTAAAAAGTGACATGCCCATAATGGCTACCACACCAGGGTAATGACCTTCTCATCTGCTTGAAGGATAGGAGGTCTCGTCAGGAGCGAGCCTGTTCACTTTATTATAATCCTAGTGAATGGCATTGTGGTTATCTGGCTATCACACCAGCACAATGACCTCCTTATAAATCAAGATGCTATGATTAAAAAGAAATGTCGTTCTTACA
This sequence comes from Pinus albicaulis, assembly GCA_034641835.2. NCBI lineage: Eukaryota > Viridiplantae > Streptophyta > Pinopsida > Pinales > Pinaceae > Pinus > Pinus albicaulis. The sequence continues at coordinate 31,644 of JAXQQM020062916.1, forward strand.
TGAAAATATTCAAGAGAGCATAGGGGGTCTCATCACGAGGCAGCCTACCACATTCATAAGAGATTAGCAAGTGACATGCCCACAATGGCCACCACACCAGGGTAATGACCTTCTTAACGGCTTGAAGGACAGGAGGTCTCATCACGAGCTGAGCTGATCACTTTGCTACAAATCTGGTGAGTGAAACTACGGTTATCTGGCTACCATACTAGCATGGTGATCTCTTCACAAAATGGGCAGAATAACTATTTTTACATAAGGATCCTAGCTCATTCTTTTGGGTTAAAATAACAACCCTGTCGAGGCTATGAACGCCTGCTGGCAGTAGTGGCTCTGCTTATGGTATGAAAGTATGCTTCATCAATAGCCAATTACTTTTATATACACCTTATCTTCCATTCTTCTTCCATAAGTTATTACTCGAATTAGTGATAATTATAATCTACCACAGGAATAACTAACAGAGATATGATTACATATTTGAACCCCAGGATGACAACACAAATTGTTACTTGACTCAGTATTTTTTCCGTCATAAATTTTCATTAAAGAACAACATCATATCCTAATAATGGTTATATTATTCCCTTTCCCTTTCTGGTCACTTCTGCAAAAGATGCAATTATGAAAAAATTTCCAAAACTGAACTTTACACTGCATATGCTAGTAATTACTCAACCACCTGAAGCTTGAAACCCATGACCTTCTCCTTCACATAATGGTTATTTTCCTTCCTTGACGGGTTAATTGGTTACAATCAAATCCAAATAGCTCTCGAAGATTAGGATAAGATAACCTTTACTTGCCCATGGGGTATTTTTGCTTACAAAGTTCTACCATTTGGGTTATGCAATGCCCCGGCCACATTTTAGAGAGCCATAATTAGCATTTTTTCTCACTTAATAAATGAAGGGTTGGAAATATATATGGATGACTTCACACCATATGGAGAGGACTTTGATCAAGCTCTAGAAATGCTAGAAAAGGTGTTAGAATGATGTATTGCTACTAGGTTATGTCTAAGCAATGAAAAATGTCACATGATGATGACTGAGGGGGTGATCCTAGGTCACTACATTTCTGCAGCTGGAATAGAGGTAGATGTGGCTAAGATAGAGGTAATCCTTCTATTAGCCACACCTTGTACATAAACAGAGGTATGGAGTTTTCTAGGATATGCAGGATATTACTGCAGATTTATAAAGAATTTCTCATGAATAGCCGCACATTTTTATGCATTAACTGGAAATTTTGAATCCCATTAGACTGACAAATGTGACATCGCTTTTTCATATTCGAAGAAACTGGTCTCGACAGCACAGATTCTACGAGGACCTAACGGGAAAATTCCTTTTCACAACTCTTCAGATGCATCTGATACAACAATAGGAGCATTCCTTGGACAAGAAGAAGAGATAAAACCTTATGCCATTTATTATATCAGCAAAAACCTCACTCATGCCGAATTAAATTATACCGTGACCGAAAAGGAGTTCCTAGCTGTCATGTATGCTATTAATCAATTTAGGCACTATATAACTAGTTATCAATAATTCCTATATACTGACCACTCTGCGATCAGATATTTAGCCAATAAACCAATCACGAATGGGAGAGTAACTCGTTGGTTGTTGTTGTTGCAGGAATTCGATACAATAATCAAAGATCTTCCAGGAAAAGAAAACGTAGTTGCACACTTCCTGTCCAGGGTTCCAAAGTCGGATGACACCCTAGCAGTTGATGATCAGTTCCCTGATGAACATATGTTTGCTGTAGCAGTAAAAACACCATGGTATGCAGACGTGGCAAATTACCTGGCAATAGGGAAGCTGCCCAAACACTTAACATCAGGAGAACGGAAACTAATTGTACAACTCAGTGCAAAATTCTCTTGGAGTGGTGGATACCTCTTCCATACAGGGGCCGACATGCACATACGCAGATGCATAAGAGAAGACGAAATCTATGAAATCTTACGGGCCTGTCACGATGAACCTTGTGGTGCCCATTTTGCAGAACGTAGAACAGGGCATAATGTATTACAGTTAGGATATTATTGGCCTATGATTTTTAAAGACTCAAAGAAATATGTCTAGGCCTGTGATAGATGCTAGAGAATGGGCCGCCCAAGCCAAGCAAATGAAATGCCACTACAACCAAAATTGGTGGTAGAACCATTCAAATGATGGGCGCTAGACTTTGTTCGACCATTCAAACCACCATCAAACTAGGAACTCTGCATGTTGGTTGCCATAGATTATGTAACCAAATGGGTAGAATTAGTGGCCTTGTCAAGAGCCACGGAAGAATCGGTGATTAATTTTATTTTCGAGCTATTCGTGCGATATGGTCTTCCACGAGAAGTGATAACTGATGGAGGGGCACAATTCATAGGTAATAAAATTACAACTAACCTAATAAATCACCATATCATCCACAAAGTTACATCTCCTTACCACCCACAGGAAAATGGGCAAGTCGAAAGCACCAAAAAAGTCCTAGAGGCAATCCTTACCAAAACAGTCGCAACACATCAATGGGACCAGGCTACTAAACTACCAGAAGCCTTATGGGCTTAGCGTACAACCTGGAAAAACACCACTGGATATTCACCATATCAACTAGTATTTGGGAGAGAACCTATCTTCCCTATTGAATTCAAAATCAAAACTCTGAGAACAACCTAGGAAGTAGGGTTGGACTTAACAAAAGCCCAAGCTATAAGACTCCAACAAATAAATGAACTAGACGAGATACGACTACTAGCCTTGAAACGCACAATGATCATACAACAACATCGAGCTAAGTGGCATGACAACCTTATCAAGAAGAAGGCATTTCGAAAAGGAGATTGGGCACTCCTCTATGAATCCAGATTCCAATATTTTCCAGGAAAACTACAAACAAGGTGGCTTGGTCCATATGAGAGTCAAGAAGTACACAGCAATGGCACACTCACCTTGACCACCATAGATGTGTCTGGTTCAACATTTCAAGTTAACAGGCACAGAGTGCGCCTCTATCACAAACCTCTCATGAAAGAATGTTTTTGCCAATAGGTATGAAATGATCCCACCATCCAAGTTGTGGCACAAGGGGGTGACAACCCCACAAAATCAAGTACATGAGAGGTTTTCTAGCATAATTTGTAAATGATGTATATAAATGTATTATTTTGTTGTACATTCTTCATACTTGCAAATTTTTATTTATTTCTATTTTCTCTCATCCTCTTGTGAGTTTTGTTATTTTTTTTTGATGTTCAATCCTTGAACAGTTGTTGGTCAATATTTGAATGGCTACTGTTCCATCAGATTGAACAACCGTTTTTTGGTGTTCCTATTTTTCTTGTTGTTCAAACCTTGAACGGCTACTATTCCATCAGATTGAATAGCTGTGTTTTGGTGTTCTTATTTTTTTTGTTGTCCAAACCTTGAAAGACTGTTGTGCAATATTTGAATGGATTCTATTCCATCGGATTGAACAACCGTATTTTGTTGTTATTATTTTTCTTTTTGTTCAAACCTTGAATGACTATTGTTCAATTCTTGAACGGCTGTTGTTCCATCAGATGGAACAAGCACGTTTTTTCATTCTTATTTTTCTTGATGTTCAATATTTGAACGGCTGCTATTTAATATCTAAACTTCTACAGTTCAATCGGACTCAACAACCATGATTTTGTGTTTTTATTCTTCCTGCTGTTCAATATCTAAATGAATACTATTCAATATCTAAATGGCTGCTATTCCATTGGATTGAACAACTAGGTTTTGTGTTTTATTTCTCCCTATTGCTCAAATTGAATAACCTTGTTTTTTTTCATTCCATTATCCCCTTTATCCAACTAAAAGAATCTCTGAGCAGGGAATGGCAGGTGAAGAAGAAAGGGAAACGGTAAAATTACAAATATGATGACTAATTGGCACTATAATCCTTAAACATGAAGCTTACATTGTGCATACATGAAGTGAAAGGATAATTCATCCTTAGTTCAAGTATGTTATCATATAATACATGACCTCATCATGGTATGTCTTTCTACACTATTCGAGTAATATTTCCCTCCAATATGAAGGAATGGGAATAAAGGGTATTAATTGTATTGACATTCTTTCACTTCTTTCACCATCCCTAACTCTTAAGGACTTAATGAGCCTCCCTTCATATATAAAGAGCAACTATTATGTGTTCATGCAAATTTTTAAGAGGATAGGGGGTCTCATCACGATGTAGCCTATCGCGATCATGGGGATTTAACAAGTGACATGCCCATAATGGCTACCACACCAGGGTAATGACCTCCTCATCTACTTGAAGGACAGGAGTTCTTGTCAGGAGCAGGCCTGTTCACTCTATTATAATACTAGTGAATGGCATTGTGATTATCTGGCTATCACACCAGCACAATGACCTCCTTATAAATCAAGATGCTATGATTCAAAAAAAATGTCTTGCTTACATGCAAATATTCAAGATAGCATAGGGGGTCTCATCACGAGCCAGCCTACCACATTCATAAGAGCTTAGCAAGTGACATGCCCACAATGGCCACCACACTAGGGTAATGACCTTCTTAATGGCTTGAAGGACAGGAGGTCTCATCACGAGCCGACGTAATCACTTTGCTACAACTATGGTGAGTGAAACTACAGTTATCTGGCTACCATACTAGCATGGTGATCTCTTCACAAAATGGGCAGAATAACTATTTTTACATAAGGATCCTAGCTCATTCTTTTGGGTTAAAATAACAACTCTGTCGAGGCTATGAACGCCTGTTGGCAGTAGTGGCTCTGCTTATGGTATGAAAGTATGCTTCATCAATAGCCAATTACTTTTATATACACCTTATCTTCCATTCTTCTTCCATAAGCTATTACTCGAATTAGTGATAATTATAATCTACCACAGGAATAACTAACAGAGATATGATTACATATTTGAACACCAGGATGACAACACAAATTTTTACTTGACTCAGTATTTTTTCCGTCATAAATTTTCATTAAAGAACAACATCATATCCTAATAATGGTTATATTATTCCCTTTCCCTTTCCGGTCACTTCTGCAGAAGATGCAATTATGAAAAAATTTCCAAAACTGAACTTTACACTGCATATGCTAGTAATTACTCAACCACCTGAAGCTTGAAACCCATGACCTTCTCCTTCACATAATGGTCATTATTACCAAATGATGACATTCCCCTATCTACATTCATGATTGGCCAAATCTCTCCTGTACTTGAGGGCGTGGGCGCCCTTCCTTCGATGGAGGGGGTGTAAATGATCTTGAATTGGCAAGCATGCGAAATATCAGCACAAATCCCATTAGACACATTGATAAGACCATAGGAACACTACAATTAAGGCATGAATTTACCTGCACAAAACCACAATTTCTCTTTCTCTTGCATACAACATTTAGTCGAAACAACAGAGCCAAGGAAAAATACAATAAGAGGAAGAAAGCATATCAGCCATGGGAGGAAATTCCCTTCGACATGAGCCTGTAAAATTTCCAATTTCAGATACATCTAGTGCTATCCTCTAGCAAGTCAGCTGGCTAACATATGTACACCAATTACAGGGATTTGATATGGAAATTGCAATTGAGTTTCTGCAAAATCTGCAAGAAGGTCAAACCAGAATCAAGGGTCGAATTATACCAGTCATAGAGGAAATTATTGCTAGAGTCTTCGGAATAACAGTGGAAGGAGAAATATGGATAGAGAAACATCTCCTCCTATGGGAGGCAGTGGCAGCCTATTAGGATCCGAAGGAGTCATTGGAGAAAAAAGGGAGAGGGATTAACCCTACCTCTCTACACCAACCATGGCAGGAGCTGATGATATTCATCTAAAAGCTCATTACATGTGACGAACATCGGGAAGTGGTAAAACCTTGTCAGCTCAAACTCTTAGCTGTACTTAAGAAAAATATTATAGTTAGTCTGCCTTCTTTCTTAAATTCCATATTTCATGATACTGTTGTTAGATTAAGAAGAGCCAAAAATCCCCAAGCAATAGTCAGTCACCACGGGTTAATTAAACTATTCATCATTCATGAGCTGGATAAGTAGCAGATAGCTTGGGACAATTTTGTGAACCTTGATGGACAGAAACCATAAATAAACTATGACGAGACTGAAATTGAGCCCCATAGGGTAAATACACCAAGAAGAAAAAGGACCTGAACTACAACCTCAGAACTAAGCAGGAAAAAACGGTCCAAAACACTTCAAGGAACCTCGAACCTCATGGAGGAGGTAAGACCATCCCACCCTCGAAACACACCCTTGCAAGACTTCGAGGAAGAAATGGCTCGATTCCTAGAGCAAATAAGGATAGACTATGAATCTAGAAACCCATCAGGAGTAGAAGAGCAAGAGGAACCCTTAGATAAGTCTGCCACCACCAGTAGTTCTGGTCATACTGAAGTCCTACTCGACCAAGAGGAACTACAGGATGATGGGACTCTGTCAACTCTTAGGAATTATGAGGTGCGTAACCAGGAAATGGCAGAGGAAAGAATGGAATCAGAAAATTAGTCAGGTGACACTGTCCCTATAGAGAAAAGCACAAGCATAGAAACAGTCCCTTTGACACCAGGAGGTAGCATTGCTCCACCTAGTCGGGACCCTCATATAGAAGTAAAATCTAAATATAAAATAAGAAACACCATCACAGGAAACCTTGAGTTTGGAAACACCATTCCTAAAAATGGGAATATCGCTCCTTCACCACCTGCTGAAATCAAGATAGGTGAAAATTTAGATGAAAATAAAATTAGGAAACTGAGCAGGGATTGCAGAAGATTAAAGAAAATGGTGAAATATCTAAGGAAACAACTGAAGGAGGAGAGAAGGGCCCGAAAGCCAAAGAAATAAACCACCACCGCAGGAACTCACATAGAATTAGCCGCAAACTTGATAAATATTGTTGAAGCCAAGATGCAGACTGAATTGGCTGAAAATTTTGAGGCTGAGGTACAAATAGACTTGGTAGCCACTACAGAGGCTGAGGTACAGACCAATTTTATCGATACAACTGAAACTGGGATACAGATTGAACAAGCAGGTACTACTGAGGCCGAAATTCAGACAAAACTAGCAAATACCATTGAAGCTTCTACAAAAACTGAGCAAAAAACTACTGAAGTGAAGGAGACCCAAACAAAGGAAGCTCCTACCTATACCCCCCTGGTAGAGAAAGTTGTTTATCAGAGATTACACAATGAACTGATGCAAGCACATCATGAGCTAGCACAATGTAGGAAGGAGGTGGTGCTAGCACAAGAATACCAAGCACTAATAAAGTAATTCACAAACCTCTCTTCTACAGAAGATGAAACATTTTCCCAGCTCAGAGAAGAACAAACAAATATAAAGAGGGCACAAGAGAAGGTGGAGCAAGCCAAGAAAAAAATCACCACGATTTATTCTCTATATAATGATGCACTATTCTATAGGGTACCGGCCATCAACTATGCTGTGTTCTTAACATAACAATATTTAATGCTGAAAGTCAAAGCCATCAGGGCAGGAAAGTCTACAAATTTTAGGACTATAGAAGAATTTTTCCACTGTTGTAATGTCCAATATGAACAAGTCCAATGCCTCGTATGTGAACGTTACATGCACAACTTGTTTCTAGAAGAGGACATGGACAAAAATCCTAGTCCCTTTATAGGATATGTCCAACTCCAAGCCTTCCTCTCATTTTCTAGGAACCATATTAAGTGGGCCAAGGCCTATAACATTTTCCAAAAGAGAGAGCATGGCCTAGACTTGTGGGTTAGAGGGGAACCTACAAAACCCCTACAACTGTTTATCCAACACAGGAACTTCATGTAAAGGAAATGTGTAAGGACTCGGCTGGGGCCCATCCATAAGGACATCATAGAAAATGGAGAAGAATACTTTGAATACATTCGAGAAGACGCCTTAGCAGCAGCTAAGAAAATATGGATGGCCTCCACAAACAATGTAAAGAATAGGGAACCATTTGGCTACAGGAATTTCAAGGTTGCTGCCTCCAAATTCATCTCATACAGTAACCTGGTCTTTAGCATGGGGCCTGCATGGCTGGGATGTAGTTATAGAATCCCTCTCATCTGGTATCCTCTTGAGAACTATAATCATGATTATGAGTTACCGGAGGGGCACGCAAGCGCTACCTTCGCAATAATTAGACAAAAATAGGTTTTCAAAACATACAAGGAAAAGGTCTACCCCACCTACTCTCTAACATAGTTGCATCTCAACCATCTTTTTGCATGAGGACATGGAATTAGGTAGCCTGTGAACTACACTTTCTTTTCGATAGATGTGTGGGACAGAGGGCTCATGGTACCTACTGCCTACCCTTCTACTTTGGAAATTGTGTGCCTGGGGAGTAGGCAGAAGGGAAGGTGGTCCTCATACGGAGTCACACACTTGATTAGTGCAGGAGACACAGATGGGGAATGGGTTGGCGCTGTGAACTCCACACCCTACCCCTTGGAGATGGAGAAGAATCACCACTTACGGGGGAAAGAGAGGTATTGATATCTTTATTTCAGGAAAGTTTCGGTATTTATTCAAAGGAAAGAAAGGTGAAACAATGATTGGCTTCTTCTGAAACTATTGTTTCTAGTGCTACTACATTCCATTCATTGCTACGTACGATGAAAAGAAGCAGATTCTGGTTAGCTCAGTTCGAGTTCCAGCCAACTTCATCTGATATAATATTGACATCCTATATAAGAATAATAATTTGAAAACATCTAGCCACTTATAAATAGGGTATACCTTTATTGAATGGAATGAAATCCCCTACCAGTCTATATTTCTTAACTAAATAAATAACCTAAATAAATCCCAAAAGAGATCCCATTGAGGCACCCTCAAGCAAGTGCTCTCTGGAAATACAATACAGGCAGGAAAGTGAATCTTAGAACGCCCATGTAGATTAATACGCCTTCCAAAATTAGCACTGCCGTGGTAACGGCATGCATGGGGCGTGGCCTTCCTTGCATCATGGATCAGCAGTAGTTATTTTATAGAAAGGTCATGCCTTCCTGTTACTCAGAGGTATCCTTCCGTAGAGGGCGCCCCTTAACTCAATTAGAAAAGGTAGAATACAGGGTAGACGACTGTGCCCTTATTTCTCTTCCAATATCTTCCACATCTGGTAATCTATTTTCTCCTTCTCCTGTAATGCATCAGCTAGTAGAGATAGAAGTGTACAAAATATATAGAAAAGCCACTTAATACTGACCTGCTATGTTCTCCCTCCAATGAGCTTAGAGGGGGGATGTGAATAGCCTGAAGCTGTTCATTGAATTCCTTCTGTTGTTGTGCCTTCAACTGTTATTTCTCTTTCGGCTACATCCATAGTATAGATTCTTGAATGTGTCATAGATGCATGCATATGCCTTTAGGGATCCCTGGTCTATCACCATTTCAAAGTGTTCTCAGCCCTTTCTGAGTCTGGAGCTATTAGAGTATCGAGAATACACTTGTCTTTTATTGGTGTAGATGAAGCCCATTCCAATCTGGATTGTTTGCTAATGATGGAAGCTTGATAGGGCCTTTATTCTCCCCTAGTGTCTATATATATTATAACCCCAGAGGTTACATATTTATATCTCTCAGGCTATAGTTGTACTAGCCCTTGATCGAAATCTCCATCAATGATAATAACTTCTCTCTAACTTAGGTGAGATGGCGTTGAATCTATTTGAACATTATTCCCCTTATTCGATGGCTTGAATTGTTGTACAGTCACCTCATCTGTATAAACGTGTAAGGATATGTAGCCAACTATTATGTTGATCATCCCCTTTCATTCCTATTTCTCATGGCTTTCCTCCTCAGCTACCTTAACCTGCCCAGGCTAGTAATGATCCGAGGACACTCATTCTATCTCCGAGCACTTTCCCTGTGGTATTGGGTGGCACCTCCATGATTGCATGCTTTGTAGTAACGTATGAACCCAATAGGCAGATCCAAAAATACCAATATCAGGAAAATCAGTTAGTCCACTTTTTTGGTTAGTCGAATCAATCATGAGTGCCACAGTCAACCAGAGTCATTAACTGTAGTTAAGAGTAAGTAGCCTTATATAGTTGATTATGAAGGGTTAGTCTGGAGTCGATCATTGGTATTTCAATCATTATATCATTAGTAGGCATCATTAGGCATAGAACTTGGTTGAGCTCCAGATAAGAGTAATTATCTTTAGAAGGAATCCGTGGGAACAACGTTAACGTATGGTCAATCAGGGAGGTGGACATAGAATTATTAGCTTCTAATAGGATTATTAGCCGGCCTCCAATGCCAATGCAAGCTCGCTCTACTCTGGAAGTATCTATAACCATGCAATCTCCTCCGGTTTCTCTCTGACTTCTGTTGGGCCAGAATCAAGGTATGTTTTTACCCTATAATTACTTTGAATTATGGCACAATCTTACGAATTCTTCCTCATTTTGACAATAAAGAAAGAAAATATTTATGAAAATCAGAGAAATTGAGCTAATGACAAAAAGTAACATTTCTATAACAGAAATTTGACTTATTTTATCTCCGTATGCAGGAAGGGAGAGCAGTTGAGCCAACGACAAATAGAAGACACCTAATAGACACGAATATATGAGCCGACATAAGGAAAATATATGGATTCAGGCTCGAAGACTCAAACGATAGCCATGCGCAATGGCTGTCATTTGGAGAACACTATCTCATTACATAGAAATGCCTTTAAAAAGGGCCAGCGAAGAACTAGAGGGTGTCGAATAGGAATTTTCCCTCTGTAATCAGTTCATTAAGACAGAGCTGTCATATTGTATTCCTGTATTATCTTTTTAGTTGTGATGTTTTGAACAATCAACTTTTGAGGTTTTCATTGGGTTAAAACTTCTAGTGGTCTGGGACCAACCCCTGGGAGTTTCCTCGCCAATTCTTTGTTTTGCGTTAGTTACAAAATCCATGTTCAGTTATCTGATGCAGTTGTAACATAATTTTATACTCAATAAACTTACAGTTTGTCTTCCTTCAGAATATTTTAGCATTTGTATTTCTTGATTCGGAATAATCGCATTTCGTATTTTCTGGTTTATAGTAATATTTCATCACTAGTAGATGTTTTCAGTTTCTTCCAATGCCTTTGCAATCAATTTACAAATCGTAAGATAGTTATTGCTCGATGTTACTTATATTTTCATATTACATTGTTCTTTCAGCACACTAAAGCATCCAATTATTGATTAATGTCAATGAGTTAGTTTACAAAGAGAAATCCATTGCAAAATTATATAAGTGAGTGTTGTATAGTTCATTTAGATTGCCATTTAATTCATTTAGATTGTTGTTCAGTTAATTTATATTGTTGTTCAAACCGTCATCCTATTGTTCAATCATAGGCTTGACAGAATAATTAGCCATAACCTACCAAACCATTCCTCATTATGTTGATTGAATTCAAAAGGCTAGATAATCCTTTCTCATAAACACCATAGAGTATCCATCAGTCGATCTCACTTTCATAGATTGTGCTAACACTCTTGAAATAAGAAGACTTACCTCAGGTTGATAATTAAATGAGAAGCAATAGGGTTGCCTATAATAAGACACCTCTGTGACACCAACACCTTCGAGAATTATTTTGTGATCCAATCGACATGGAAGCTGTTCCTCTTTCATTCAGTCGATAGGTTAGGACTAGGATGGTTAGAAGTAAAACCAAGGGAAGAAGAAGAAGTAGTGGGAATCAAAAAAATGAGTCTATGTGGTACGTCAGGGCCCCTAGTTGGGATCGTGGGAGGGACTAAGAAAAGAAGTAGGTTTGGAAATCACTTTCTTTAGAATGGACTAGTGGGCAATCAACAGTTTGGATAGGAAAAATCCACCACAAGTAAGCCCAGTTAGTTCATAAATCGTATGAGAGAGCCTTGTTTATCACAATGTCGTTTATTTGATCCCGTTCAGTGGTTATTGGATCACGAGGTGGTCTCATCAGAAAAAGACATAAGTAGTTATAAAAAGCAGTAGCCATATAAGGAGGTAGGTAGGAACCCCACCATTTGACCAGATTCCAACATTAACCTTATTGTATTACAAAATTTCATCCGGTAGCAGTAAAAGCATTCACTCGTGCATAAAGTGACAAGAGGAATGGGAAAAAATATAGACCATGTAGCTCTCCCACCCTTTTGTTTTTCTAGCTTCGTTAATATTTTAGCGTTAATATAAGGTAAACTGAGTCACGCTTGACCTGATCCTTCTCGATCTGAATGACTGGATAAAGAATTGCTCCTATTACAACCACCGGAGTAATATTGGTCAAGATGCTGCAACAAGGTTTTCTTCCCAGATCTGTCAAAGTAGAAGTGACCGAGATGCACACGCACAAGTAGGAAGGGGTGAATCACGAATGCATGCTACCAGGAAAAGCATGGAACTCTACAATATAGAAAATAGTTATAGTGAAGCCGGTGTAAGATTTTTTTATTTAGTTATATAGGTTTGTAACGATTGATTAGTTAGGGGGATGGGAAGAATAAGGAGTAGCGAACCCAGCCAGATTTTGATCGATTACTTGTTCCTTCTTTACCAATTAAATAGGGTTATTTTCTCTATGGATACAGCAGCCGGCTAGAGGAATAATTCCCTCCATCATGAGTCAAGCACCTACCAAGACAAATATATGTATTGACCTCCATTGGATCCATACCAACCTCTATTTTCTCACTGGATAAACGAAAAGCTTTATTGAGAAAAAAATTGGTTGGGGGAGAATACGACTTCCTGCTCAGTTGAGACAGAATATGTCTCACTTGGTGGAACTAAACCTTGCCTGTGAGAGAGAATACAAATTTTCTGGTCGAGAAAAAACAAATCCGTTGAATTAAGAAATTAATGAAAGGGGGAGAAAAGAAATATCCTTAATTTATTGGTGAAACAGAGTTAGGATTGGTTGAGCAGCCCTTATTGATTGAAATATCACTTATTCATATAAGAAAGGTGAGATTGATGAGGCGAAGCAAAGATATATTGATGGGATTGTAGAAATCAAGGGTGGGGTTTATGACCCTTCCTCTCCATATTTGGTTAGTGCGAACAAATAAGCTATACACACACAGCGCAGTAGCGGGATTCGTCTTTACCATTCCTACCCGAGTGTGAATATTGAAAGTCTAGCTAGGGAGCAGGATTTGTATCTCTGGGATAGGAAAATCACGTATTAAGAGACAAGAAATTAACCACCATTAGCAAGAAAGATGGGTAGATTGATTCCCACAAATGTGAATGAGCAGAAGAAATCAATAGCTTTTCATCTTTGGTTTTATATAACTTGACTTGGTTCAAAATCATTTGAGAGCATGTATTACCCAACTTTGATTATTTTTCTCTTTCAAGCTTCTGCAGCCCTAAGGCTGAGGATGAAGTCTTTCTCAGCTATATTTTTGGTACAACCGAGGATTATTTGAAGGACAAGGGGATAGGCTGATCTTGGGGAGTGACGAGGACAATTTGTGCCCCCACACCAAAAAAGAACATTTGGAGCCGTCGAAGAAGAAAGACCAACCAGGCTCATCTCCAGGCTCCACCTCAATACACAAGATTGAATCATTAGGAAACTCGATTCTCATAGGTCGATCTTCCTCTAGAGGCGAATCCGCCAATTTGTCCACAATAACTTGTCCTTTCACCTATTTTTGGCTAATTAACTCGGTCAAATGAAATAAGCAACATGATCCACTTAGTGGTTCTTCTTGACAAGTTTGGTTTGGACATTAAGTACCTCAGAGGGTCGAATATGGAAATAATAAAGGTCTTATGACTCTGCATTGAATGCCTTAGATTTTTTGATGCAAAGACGATTGATAGGCATAACTTTACCAAGAGAGTGTATCCTATTTTATAGGTTACTAACGTTCTACTGATATAGTAGATAGATCATTATTTTCCCTGGTCATCATATTGTGCCAATAGATCTCTCAAGGTGTTATCAGTTGTAGCTATTTAGAGCAGCAATGGTTCATTGATCGGGTTTAAGAGGGATAAGGACAGGAGGGCATCTAAAATACATATTTATATCTATCTTTTTTGCATTCATCGTCTTCTAATTCTTATTTGGCTCAAGGCTTCTAAATGGAACATCATTTTGAAAGAGTTTCTTAAAGGTTTTTACTTGTCAGCTAATTGGGAGATCAACCTCCTCATGGCTCGGATTTGACCCTAAAGGCTTCTTAGTTGTCTAAGGTTTGTTGGAGGAGACATGTATGTAATGCCCTTGAATTGATTAGGATCTACTTCTATGCCTCACCTAGACACAATGAACCCTAATAGTTTTCCAGATATGACTCCGAAAACACACGTGGTTTAGACGAACCTTATATGATATTAATCTCTTGAAGATGTTCATAAGGTCTTGGGATGGTCTTCCCTATTGACTGATTTTCCTAAAATATCATCAACTTTGATAGTCCTCGACAATGTCATGCATAATATCGTGAAATATATGCGTCATGAAATTCTAAGAGGTTTTCTCGGATTCTTGATGCCAAAGTGAATTACTTTCTAATAGAAGGTCCCCATGGAGTCGTAAAAGTCTTATGTTGACCCAGCTATCTGAATTTGATTATACCCAGAGAAACCATTCATAATAGATAGCATTTCATACCCTGTAGTGGAATCAACTATCATGCTAATGTTGGGTAGAGGGAAGTCATCCTTAAGACATGCCTTGTTAATGTATCAGAAATTAGTACATATCCTTATACCTCCAGTTTTATTGGCTATAGGGATGACGATAGAGATCCAATCAGAATAGTCGACAACATGTCGATAATTTTTTGAAGCTCCTCTTTGACTAGAAGAGCCACTTTTTGATGCATATTTTGAAATTTTTTCTTGATCGTCCTAGCATAGAGACTACTAGGTGGTGTCCTATAAGAATGGTATCTAGACCTGGCATATCAACGTAGGAACAGGAAAACACATCGCTAAACTCAATCAAGAGTTGAGTGTACATCTCTTATTTTTGCATCAATAGAACCTTTCCTAGTTTTAGGATTTTAGGATCGTCTTGAGTTCTTATGATTATGTAAATAGTTTCTTCAATCAAGAGAGACGAACCGTCCTGTTGTGTGGATTAATTCGTCTTGTGGACAAGACCGATCTCCCTAGTACTAAAAGTATCTAGCAGAAAACAGCCAAACATACTAATCTTTCTCTAAGCATGTAAGGTTTACAAAAGGCTATATAGAGGTGTAAAAGACTTACCATTTGTCCAGTGCTTGTTTGAAGTTGTTGTTGTCCCTCGCGCACTTGAAGGAGTTTTCCTCGTAAACCTATAGTCACAAACAAGAAAAATATTACATAGCACCTGTATAGAAATCATCATAAACCATGCTTATCATAGTGATCAAGTAATCTATGAAATAAACCATTGATTGAAAGCTTATTAAGAAAAATGAGTATATTTGTATTGATTTCAAAACAAGAAAATCCTTACAACCTGAGCCTTGATGTTGCACAGGACATTTCGGGGTCTGAAGTAGGAATCTCCTTTACTTTGATAAGCTCTGCACTCCTCCAACCAAGACAATAGAGGTATGTAATCTCTCCTCACAAAAGTCTTAGTTAACTGACTTTAAATCTCAACAGCACTTAACTTCAAATATTCTAAAAGCTTGAACTCCCTTTGAGGCTACCCAATGCCTCTTTTTATAGTGGAAAAGAGGAGGTTTTATGTTCCAAGTATGAAGGGATAGAATCCTCCTTCAAAGGGATAAGCTCCTCACATCAAGGGGTTAGCTCCATAAGGTAAGGGATTCATGCACCTCACAAGAGCGGTTCTGCCACCGCAAAATCCATTCTAGAAGCTTCCAGAATTTACTTTAATTGAGTTTTTTTGGATTTTACTTGCGCCTTTTTAATCTTACAGGGGTCCGCACCTATAAAAAATATAAAGTACGTTCAGGAACGCAGGAAAGCTGAACATTGGGTGCGGGACCGCAGGCAAGATAGCCAGAAAGTGCGATACCAAAGTTTAGGAGACTTTTAGAAACTTTTTCTGATTTTCAAGGCTTGACATGAGGAACTGATATGTTAGACTTGCAAAAGGGAGAAGTATGAGTAATAATGAGCTCATACACATGGTAGAATGTCTGGATGACAATTTTCAGTGTAACAGATTGCCCCCTAAAGTGCAAAGTCTGGAATAGATGACGCTAAAGTCTGTCATATATGAAGAGTGCAGTACTTTATCATTTCAAGGATCATCCTGTGGACACCCCAGTCAGCACCTATAAAAACATTCAATGCAAAATATACATGTATACATTTCATCACTGAGGTAGGCATTCCCATACTCAGATTAAACTAACTATAAACTGATTCAACTGTTCTGATACGGGAATGATTTTGAGTACATCACAGTATAGACATGTGTGAACACAGCATGGACACAGCCATCTGTTTATAAATAGTCCACTGTATAAATGATAACACAATTCCTCACAACCTGGATGGTAGAAACTAGATCCAGGGTCTTGATTTCCCTATCTCGAACTAGTACGATTCTATCCATGCGAATGAATGTGTCGGAGACGAACATGGTAGAAACCACTTGATTACCAGTCAATGATGTAAACTGTTAACAAGTGTGAGAGTAGCCGCCAGTAATGTCAATGGCTCTCAAAGTACCCAGTACAGTCCATGAAATGTGAATGAATGAGCTGAAGTCGAACATTTCACAGAATCATTCGATCGAAGGTTGATGATGTAACCTGTCATCGAAAGCGAGAAACCTGCCATTAAGGCATGTAGATTTCAAGGTACTGACGATTTCTAGATCAACTTCCTAGAAAATGAGTTGTCGTCGATAGAAAGCGATCCTTCGTAGGCAAGCCCACAACACGAAATCATAGATCAAGTTTTGGAAATATATTGGCAAGGACTGACTCAAGGATGGTCAAAATGGATGACAGATATTCTGCAGATGAATGGTTTATTTGAACTGTCCTCTTGAACACATAACGACACTGCAGATGGCTTGGTAACAATTGACCCAAAGCTAATGCCCAGAAACTGGATGAAGACTTTCAAATGAGGTTCGATTAACTATTAGGCAAAGGATTTCCCAACCCAGGTGAATGAAAGTGTCATGTTCAAGAGTGGTTGACTGAATTTTCGAAGAATCAAAATAAAACACGCCCATTTTCCTCTCTTTTCCCCCACCATTTCTGGCAAGTACCTCTTTATTTTTGACAAGCTTGAGGAGGATAACATTTGCTTGTTTATAAGCTCATCCTTCGGATGAGTCCAACTTAGTTTAAGATTCAAACCCTAAGAAGGAGTGGTTCGTTCCTGTTGAAAATTAAACAGGTCCTTTACTGTTAAATTTTAACGACTCCAGTATAGGAGAAACTCGGTGTTTTTCATTTTTAGGGAGTCAGAAGAAAAAACTTAAGAAAACTCCATGGGTGTAATTTTTTGTAAATTTAGTCTCTCATGCCCGAAAAAGGATAAAATAATGCGGGAGAGAACTCTATTGACCGTAATTAGTCAACGTATACCTTTTTCGTAAATAGTCCATTTCAGTCCATAAAAGTGGTAAACTTATACTGAAGGGATGATTATTCATTTACTTTAACGAGTTCGAACAATCAAGTACTCGGTGATCTTTACATATTTATAGAGTCTGAAAAGGGCTTAAAGGAGGACTCCAATGTTTCGCTTTTTCGTGAATTTTTTAAAGAGTCTGAAAAAGTGATAAAAGTATGCTCTTTGTTGAAAAATGATCGACTCTAGTGAAAAATCCAATTTCTGCACAAAAACTTGAAACATTACACATACTTGTTTAAGATGAGTAAAAATGCTTAAAAAATACCCTTTTTAAAGTGAAAAATAAATAAATTAAAAATTCATCTATTCGAAAAAACTTATAAAAAGGACTTTTTCAACTTCATTTTTGCTGTTCAAGTTCAGAGTGAAAAGTAGAAGCTTTTGGGTAAAAAAGATCCTGTGAAGATTCTGGAAAATCCGTCCGTTTAGATCGAGAACCGTCAGTCCCAGGTAATCCACGACCTCTTAATCCTGCATTTCATCTATTTACAATTCGTTTTTAGGCATTAAATTTTATTTTTAAGGGAAAAATATGGTTCAAAAATCGCCCGCGGGGGTCCGCAGGTGACACACATGGTACCTGCGGACCCCGACTTTTTTCTACAAAGAAAAAAGTCATAGGTTCGCACTTTCCTTAAATAACGCATGCGTTCCTATGCACTGTTTACAAAGGTAAAGTGCGGTCCCCGCGCGTTTAAATTTAAAACCCAAATTTTTCTTTTGCCGCCCAAAATTTTTCAAATTAGATTGTTCTAATATATCTTGTTATGCATTGTAGGATTAACAAGATGTTGATTTGGAGAGAACGTGAACACGAGGATGTGGATGACACCGCAATGCTCCATTTTCCCACAATGCAAGCATTAATAACATGCAGTATATATAAATTCTGGGCCATCCAAGGCATCAGAGCACAGGTAGAACTCTTGACATGGCTAGTAAACAGGTGGAACGTGCAGGACCAGTGTTTCATTATCGGCGGCCACCAGCTCGAAATTGAGCTGAAGGACATTTATTTTCTGACTGGTTTGTCCAAGAGGGGCGAACAACTCTCCTTGTTTGGGAGTAGGCCAGGTGGCCAGATTGCCACTAGTCTTCGGCAAGAATTCTGTAATGATGAAGCAGACCCCAGGGACAAATGGATTGATATAAAAAATATCATCCGTCCTGAGCTGAAATTTATTGCATTTACTATTACTAGGCTATGTGGGAGTGCAACATCGCATGTAGCTACCAGTTCTCAGATGCGCATTGCTGTGGACTGTTTTCGCGGCACTACTTTCAATTGGTGTGATGCTGTGTTGGCTAATATAAAAGGCCAACTAACTAGAGCGAAAAATGGGAAACTGAATAACTTTGGATATGGATCCATCGTCGTCTCCTTTTCTCTAGAGAGGATTCCTATACTAGCTCCACAGAGTATCCCTGTTGATGCCGGTCGACCTAGAGAACCTAGGATGGTTCGTTGGTCCGCACTGATGGCCCGTCACGGTATTGAGGGCACTGAGATTGTTCGATTTCCTTCTTCATATTTCCGTTGGCTAGATCGCCAACTTTTTGTCATTGAGGACTTTCCGTATGGCGGGATAGATTTTTGTGGCGACTGGGAGATGACTCTCCCAGCAGGGGAACAGTGGGATGACTTAGGTAAAATCATTTTCAACGAATTCTAATTTCTAATTTTTTTTATTTTTTATCATCTTGTTAAATAATAACCAAAAAGTTTGTTGAATACAAATGTGGGCCCACGGCGACCAACCCATCTCCAACCCTATGAAAGAAAACAATCAGTTGCAGCCGCACCAGCTCTAGCAGGCCAATCAGCAGAAATCTTGACTGATTTAGAGCATCATCTAGAGCGTTTGACTCTAGACATTCCGGAGACAAACATAGATGACATTCCACTCATATTGCATAGATACGTGATTGGTGTTCCAGGACATTTTAGGAGGTTCTTGTGCAGGGTGGCTCGGGCAGTGGTTTCTTATTGTGATCACCATCAGTGATAGGATGATCATGTTGTAGACTCATATTTTTGACTTTTTGTATTATCATTTTTCCGATCATAAGGTGTTTCCACCCTATGATCGAAGATGATGTATAATTTTTTAAAACACTTCTATCTATGATATATCACTATTTTCCGGCTATCTGTATACATGTTATGAATGTTATTTGTTTTACTATTTTGATTACTGTAAATTTCAATTTATCATACTAGAAGCAACTGCGTCTGCTAATGTATTTAAATATCTTGGAATATGTTGATATTCAATGTAGTCAAATTCACGTTCCAAGAGACGAACTCTTAAAAATAACAGTAATAACACTGGATTTCTAATGGCATAAACCCTGTTAAGCTGTAATACAACAAGTTCAGAATCCAACCTCGCAACCAAAATCCAAATCCCAAATGATATGGACTCAGACAATAACTCAATCACTGCACTAGGCAATGTTATTCGTTTTTTGACCAAGGCTTACCCCATGCATGGAAACTAACTCTTCAGAGGGTGAATAGATAACCCAAGCTACGGAAGAAATGTTCCATGTACTACGATAAGCACCATCAGCAAAACCAATGTAGGTTTGAAGAGACGTTGACATCTGCAATATTAAGAGTAAAACTCAGATAAGCAGGAAAAGTGATAAAAACACACTTCTAAACTAGACACACCTTTCTAATCTGAGACACACCAGCAGTAAAGAAATCTAACCTAAAAAATAAAATATCTCCATACCAGGTTTAAGCATAATATCGCTTCAGATATAGCCCATTCTGGGTTTATCTAAAGGGATACCATCAAAATATATCAGCTCATAGGCCCCTTTTGCCAGCTTTCGCTTAACAATGAAAGGACCATGCCACCTGGGCACGAATTTCCCAGCTCCTAGCTTATCGCTTGCTTGATCATAAACTAAGACTAGGTCTCCTTCTGAAAAATTTCGAGCGGTAACATTTCTATCATACTAAGCTTTTACTCTTTTGACATGAACCTCGTTTGCTATTGCAGTGTTTCTCCAATTTTCATCCAATTGAGCCAAGTACAAAAAATGTTTCTCCTCTTCAGACGTAGTTGGGAGTAACTCTATGGCTAATTTCAAAGATGGAATTTTGCATTCAATTGGCAACACAGCTTCCAAACCGTAAACGATGGAATGCCAATTCGTTTTGTGAATACCAATAATTCGTTTGATCATAGTGACTAAAACTTTATTTATGGCTTCGACCAGACCATTGGCTTGCAGATAATACGGAGTGGAACTATCGTGCCGCAGGCCAAGTTGTTCTGTCAATTCAATCATCATGACATTCCGAAAATGGCTTCCATGATCAGTAATAATCACTTGAGGAACACCGAATCTTGCAATTATGTGATTAAACATGAAATTTGCAGCAGTCTTGTTGTCAGCCGAAAATGTAGGCATCGCCTTAGCCCACTTAGTAAAATAATCTACTGCTAAGATAATATAGGCATGCCCCCCGGCCGAGTGAGGGTTAGATGTAATAAAATCGATACCCCATTTTGCAAAAGGACCAACAGCAATTATGGGATGAAGAGGAGTGAGTGGCACGCGCATCTTACGATCAAACAGTTGACAATTGTGGCATTTCCGGACTGCATAAATACAATCTTTGAATAATGATGGCCAGAAATAACCAGCACACAATATCTTTTGGGCTGTGGCATACCCAGACATATGACCGCCACATGCTCTAGAATGGCAGTTATTTAGAACATTTTCAGCTTCTTCATGAATAAGACAGTGTCGGAAAACAGAATCCGCTCCACGACGATAAAGTGTATCACCAATAATATTGTACTGTTGGGATTGGAAACGTATTTTCGGTCGTTGAGATCGCGAGATTTCAGGCCGAAAATATTGGGTTTGGAGATAAATGATAATATATCCATACCATGGATCAAGAGTACTGATAAGAAACAGATATTCATCCACAATGGGCTGCTCTGCCACAGTTTCAGTATCAATAGAGGGGAAATCACACATTAGTTCTGCAAAAACCAAGGATTTCTTCGCCTTGGATTTTTCAAATTCCAAGTCGAATTCTTGTAGGATCACTATCCATTTGGAAT
>JAXQQM020068501.1:0-75942 GCA_034641835.2 Pinus albicaulis
TAGGGGAGGGATGCCAATACTTGGGCGCCCTCCATTCCACGTCAGCAAACCACGTGGTCAACACATGGGATGTTGTACGACAAGTGCCATCGAGCTGCGTTGACGTGTTCTGGTTGGTGACAATATTAAATTTGAGCAGGTTTCGTATGTTTAGGGTTTCAAACCACCTGTTATGCAACATGCATTCCACAGCCTGTGCATTTCTGTCTGGGGCGGGATGTTGCTCGGACTCCTCTACCGGTGGCTGCGCGCTGTGTCGCCAGCGCTAGTGCACATTCACTTCCCTTGTTGAACTTACGCTCGCGGTGTCTGTTGCTGTTTGGATGGCTTGTTGGTTTGTGGCGCTTTCAATGATGTTTCTCCTACGCCCTGCTGTGGACATGTTCGGCTCCCTGGACTATCAATTTGCCCTCCTCGACTGCTCAATGCAGTGCAGAGTTGTTGACCACTTCGTCCCCTCTACTGGTTTGCTCAGCTCCATGGACTATCAATTTGCCTTCCTCGACTGCTCAATGCAGCACGAAGTTGTTGACCACTTCGTCCCCTCTACTGGTTTGCTGAAGTACCATAAGGTTGAGTAATTTTCGAGGGTTTTTACATTTTGCAGTTGTGTTTCTTGCATTTTGGAGGGGTTTCACACATATTTTGGCTAATTTATGCTATATTTGAGGGTTTTGCAGGTATTGCCGAACTTTGGCGAGCTCTGGCTATCAATTGGCTCTTGCATCGACATTTTCCTCTTCATTTCGCGTGGCATCTTCACCTCCCGGTAGGAAAATAATTCCTACCAGCCCTATTGTGTTTTTCAACACTTAAACATGTGTTTATGAACACTTCTAAGTTATTTCGGTTCAATTTACCTCTTCTTCCTTCTATTTTTTCATGGCACTGGTTCAATTTAGCTCTTCTTGCTTCTGTTTGTTCATGGCACTAGTTCAATTTAGCTCTTCTTGCTTATGTGCCTTAGGGTCTAGGGTTTCTAGTGGCTGATGTGACTTAGGGGTTAGGGTTTTCTAGTGGTCTAGGGTTTGTCCACTGTTGAGCTTTCGTGCTCCTGCTTGAACTGTTTTGGCTCTACTCCCGAGACTCCTCCTCAATTACACAAGCTCTGTTTGAGCCTCTAACTGTACACACACAGATAAACTATTCTTAGTTCTATTAATAAGAAAATATCCTAACAGAAAGAAAGAAAATTTGCTAGCCTCTGACTATAACATGTATAAATAAACAGGGAAATTTATAAGTCCTCCTTGGCTCTGTGCGAAATTCCCTGTTACAACTTAAGTCCTTTGTAAATAAATCTTAACAAGTTGTACCAGTCCTTTGTACCAGGCCTTCAATGATAGTTCAATCCATGGAATTGATAGCCTAACTTTTTAGTCTACATAATTTCTAAAGAGTGTTGATAGGGCCTCTCGTTCGGTCTAGTCTTCTCTAACATAGTGTTGAAGGACCTTTTCCTTGGAAATTGAGGGGTTAAGATCAGGCCTATCCAAGGACTTTTGTGTCTTTGTAAACCCTGTAGGGGTGTTTTGAATCAAAATTTTGGGCTTTGATCATTGATTTTTTTACTCGACTTACATGCAATCTTGTAGACTTTGTTATCTCATTAGATTTTGAACCTTCTTCTTGTGTTTTAGTTTTTGTTAGGCACATCGGTGTTCTGATATCTCTCTATCATGATTGTACTAAAAACTTTGCAATGACTGTATTCATAGCTTCATTTCTTAATTCAAAAATATGTTTCACATCTTAGTGAATTCTTGTTGGTAGACTTAGGATTTTTTGTTTTAGGTACAATTTTCTTTGTTTCCTTTTGATTCTTTTGAGACTATTTTTCTACCTTGAATGATAGCATCAGAGTGTTCAATGAGAGAGGGGAGGGGATTACTCACATAAAATTCGACCTTTTTGTTTAATGTGAGGAGGGGAGGGGAATTTTATGTTTGCAGCTATCATTCAACACTATTTTTCTACCTTGAATGATAGCATCAGAGTGTACAATTTTATTTTTTTCCTTTTCTACCTTGAATGATAGCATCAGAGTGTTCAATGAGAGAGGGGAGGGGATTACTCACATAAAATTCTACCTTTTTGTTTAATGAATTTTATGTTTGTAGCCAAAAATGCTTCCAAGTGTTGATAAATTTCTAATTATTCCTTTTTGGATTGGAGTGGACTAAGATAGGGAAAGTGTTGGAGTGGAGTAGGATAGGTAAAGTGTTAAAAGACCCTGCTGTGGAGCATTAATCAGTTTACATTTCACCTGCATTAAAATTAACTTATCGCAAAGAATATGTTGTTGTTTCTGGAGTTGTGAATTAAGTTCATAAGCTTCATGTTTGAACTTGGGGAAATCCAAAGCTTTTTATTTTTCTCACTCAATGCTTTGTTGTAATTCTTTTAATTGGTCAATGATTCTTTTGATCTATACAGAATGTTGTCTATTGACTCAGGTAATTTGTTCTTGAAGTTGAGTTTTAGATTAGGCAATTTGTTGTTCTAGTTATTGTTATCATGACATATTTTTCTTTAAAGAACAATTTGACATGCACAGAAATGCATAGGCTATGGAACGCATGTTGCAATTTATAATTATTCCTTTTTGGATTGGAGTGGACTAAGATAGGTAAAGTGTTGGAGTGGAGTAGAATAGGTAAAGTGTTAAAAAACCCTGCTGTGGAGCATTAATCAGTTTTCATTTCACCTGCATTAAAATTAACTTATCGCAAAGAATATGTTGTTGTTTCTGGAGTTGTGAATTAAGTTCATAAGCTTCATGTTTGAACTCGGGGAAATCCAAAGATTTTTCTTTTGCTCACTCAATGCTTTGTTGTAATTCTTTTAATTGGTCAATGATTCTTTTGATCTATACAAAATGTTGTCTCTTGACTAAGGTAATTTGTTCTTGAAGTTGAGTTTTAGATTGGGCAATTTTCTATTCTAGTTATTGTTATCATGACATATTTTGCTTTAAAGAACAGTTTGACATGCACAGAAATGCATAGGCTGTGGAACACATGTTTCATAACAGGTGGTTTGAAACCCTAAACGTACAGAACCTGCTCAAATTTAATATGCTCACCAACCCTCCCCTAGTATCTGAAGAGATTGTTTCAGGAGTTTCATTTTCCTTAGTTGCATCATCTGGTGATGACATTGTTTCCAAAAATGGCTACCATTGTTTATTCATGTTGTTAAGTGTCACTTCCAGCCCATGCATGGGAAATCTAGTGAATATAAGATGAGACATTTCACACCGAAATCTAGTGAAGGGAAATCTAGTGAATAACTAGTGAATATAACATTTGCACTTTGAGACATCTAGAGACATTTTTCTTTTACTCAACTTTCCTTTAGAGACATTTCTTTCTTCTTTTAGTGCATCCAAATGACTTCTCAACATTATTCTACTATTTCAAAATACATATTTGTAGCATACTCCAGCTAAGCCCTGTAGTTGACAAGAGTGCATGCCGTATAACCATTTTGTGCATTTCTCATCCATGAAAAAGTGGATGTATTGCGATGATGTTAAATGGGGTCAATACTGCAGACAGATTTATGTAGCATGTGTTTCAAATTTACAGTTTCAGAGCACTTCATATAATTAATTAAGAAATTACTCTCGATTCTAATGATTTTTAGTTTCTTATGTTGGTAAAGTATATCTTAACCTTAAGGTACAATGAGAAGCACTCGACCACGTTAAAGTTAGATGTTAGGTTAGACTGGGAGTCTTGTTTGAGATGATCCCAACAAATAGAAGTTGGGTAAGGGATCCAACTAGATGCCTATAATGAAGTATGAAGAGATTATGTCTATTGAACCCTTAGATTAACATCTCATGTTGGGTAGATATAACCAGATTGGTTTTGATTATGTTGTTAGGCTACCTTATTTTCCTCAAAAAAAAATCATTTAATTATGAAAAACAAAATTACATTCACTATGTGTGTTTCTGCATTTCAGATATATCCTTAAGCATAGGAAGTGATAAAAATATGGCTGGGAAGATATCTTGCTTCATAAACAGTCTTCAAAAATGTCAATATGATAGCCCTATCATAGTCATTCTAACATATCACCGATTTGAAACCAGTTTTGTCTCATAAAAAATTAGCTCCTAGGTATGTTCATAAACAGTCCCTTAAAAAAATATACATATAGATATTCACATTTAAACAATCCCATGATTATACTTAGTGTAGTAGAAAGGAAATCTGAGATCTATTAAGATATAAAAGTCCAAACATATAGTCCATCCAAAAATCCACATCATAATGTGGTTACATCCAAAAACATCTAACACTCCTATTCTTTATGGCCTTGAGAATCTTCAGTGCCAAACCCTGAGTTACCTGATTGAGCCAAGTAGGTTGGCCTTCCCAAGAAGGCTTGATTAGGTGGTGGTTGATTGCTGCCATATAATTGAGACCAATTTGTCCCTTCCAACCATGGAGGAATTGAGTACTCGTACCTCACACTTGCGTTAAGTGGAGGTGTTTGATGAGCATACATTGAATTCACACCTCCCGTGGTAGGAATAAGGCAAGTGGGTAAACCCCGATTTTGATAGTGAGGCACTTGAATGTTTATGAGGTCTTGGAATAATGTTGTATTATTTTCAATGTTGTCCAATGTGTTGGACATGTTCCTGGATTCATTCTCATCAACTGTGCTTGCATTTATGTCAACCATATGAGTCAACCCTTGTTCCATTTCAAGCATTTGTTGAGCCTTCCTTGCTTCCTTTTCTTGTCTTGAGATTTGTTTTTGTTGCTCCTTCTCTTGCCTTGCTCTCTCTCTTTCAAGCCTTTCATCTGCTCGACGTTGTGCTGCAATAGCCCTTGCTGCCTTCTTCTCCTTGGCTTGATCTTTTTTTTTTTTTTTTTAATTCCTGAATTTCCATTTTCTTATTTTCAGACTCAACAAGGAGCTTTATATAGTCTTCAGAGGTGAGTAACTGTGAAATTTTCCCCAAACGAAGACTATTGGCTGTTCCTTGCTTCTTTTTCATTGACACTCTTTCTACCGGTAGCTTTAAGAACCGCCCAAGTAACTTCTCCCTCCCTCCCACCTGCATGTCATTGCTTGGCACTTCAGTATCCGTGGCACTTGATTGAACTATATTGTTTTCTTCATCTGCTGCCTCATTATGTCCTCCATCTTCTTCCATTGATCTATTGTCCACAAAAAATGAACAATTTCACTATTCAATTCAGCCACTTGTGAAGGCATGTTCATGCTTTGTTCATTGGTTCTTGAGACACTATGGGCGTTCAAATTAATCATGTTTTCTGCCAGCCATGATGGTGGGTTTACTTGGCTAGGCAATGTCAATTGGTCATTTTCAATTTCATTAACAATATCAGCAATTTCATTTTCTGCATTAACAATATTAGCATTTTCATTTTCAACTACATCTGCATTAACAATTATCAGCAATTTCTGTTTCAACAAAATCTACATTGTCAACTGCATGTTCAACAGTGTTGCCATCAATTTGTTGACAAGTATACTGTGTTTCACATACCTGCTCATCATCATCAGCAGCATATAACTATCCTTGAGAGAGGGAAATTATATTATCAGCTGCAACCACATCATCATGTTCATGTACTTCTTCTTCCATTTCATGCTCTTCTTCCTGACCATCCACATGGAAAGCTTGGCTACAAGCAGTATCATGCATAAGAGCATCATAATTTAGTGGCCATATTCCTGTCCTCCTAAAGCTGGCCTTGATATTTGATGGTGTCAGAGCCCTTTTAAAAGCCTTACTTGCAAGCTCTACTAACTCGAACCTTTTCACCTCAACCCCTGGATTCTTTTCCATCCATGTAGCATGTTCTGACCTGAAATAGTTCTTGAAAGGGCCAAACACACTAACATCAAGGGGCTACAATCTGTGAGTGGTATGAGCAAGCAATTTTAAAAGGTCAATGCCCAAATTGTTTGCTTCCTCAATTGTTTGTAGAGCCATGTGGCTTCCATGGCCATCTAATATCAATAGGTGTCTGTTATTAGGTGAGACACCACCTGGCACAGATGCAGCAAAGTGGCAAAGCCAATTTAAAAAAATCTCTTTAGTCATCCATGCATGGGGATGTGCAGCCATGCATGCTCCAAGTTCACAGTTTTGTATATAATTTTTCAATTGATTTTTACCTTTGAAAAGATACAATCCTGGGATTGAAGCACCAATTGCATTGACACAACATAAAATGGTTATCCACTCCCTGCTCGTAGGCAAAATATTTGGCATGCAAAAGACGAAATGATCACTGACGGAGGGCAGCAAGGGCTGACTCTAACAGAGCCCATTTCTAGGCTCCGCAACTCGTTCCTATCAAAGTCAACCAAGGTATAAGCTCCTTTCTTTAGGACCTTCTTGACAATAAAGGGGCCATACCACATAGATTTGAACTTCACTGCCCCCAAGGCATCCTTGTCTTGGGCATAAACCAAGACAAGGTCACCTTCACAGAAAACCCTAGGTTTTACCACCTTATTGTATTGAACCTTTACTCGTTTCTTATGCACCTCATTCATCATAGCTACATCTCGACGCTGCTCATCAAGATATTCTAGATGAGGAAGGTGTTCTTCGAGACTGGAAATGTTAGGAAGAAGCTCAACAACTAAATTAAGAGAGGGAATTTCACATTCAATAGAAAATATGGATTCCAACCCATAAGGTAGTTGAAACAGAGTAAAACTAGTTGTAGTTTTCACTAACATCCGGTATGCCCAAAGTGTAGGATACAACATAATATGCCAACTGGATCTGGCTTTATCAATCGTTCGTTGAAGAATTCTCTTCAAGGATTTGTTCAAGGCTTCAACTTTCCCATTAGCCTGAGGATAATAAGGAGACGAATGCTCTTGAAAAAAACCTAATTTCGGAGCCAATTCAGCCATCATTTTATTCTCAAAGTGACTTCCATGGTCAATGACAATCACTTTCGGGATAACAAAGCGATAAATGACTTGATTTAAGAGGAACAAAGTTGTTGTCTCACCATCATTCCCAAAAGTAGGCATATCCTCAACCCACTTCGTGAAGTAGTCTACAGCTACAATACTGTTCTTGTGACCTTTAGCTGAAGGCGGGTTACAAGTAGTATAATCAATACCCCACTTTGTGAAGGGTACAACTGACAGCAACAAAACCGAATCTGGACCCCTAAGGAGAGCTAGTTTGCTTCAATCGCTCTGTCAGCATTTCCATTAGTTTACCCCCACGTGGTTCTTTATTTTCTTGGCAATTTTATTTATCAATTTTAGAGAAAATTGATAAATAACTACATGCAGCAGCTTTTGAATGTTAAATTGTATCTCTCGGCTTATATTTTTATCTCCAAATTTATAATCAAGGTTTAACCCTTCGAACGTGTATTAATGCCGACGCTCTAGTTTAACCAATTGACTGTATAGTAACCCTGTGGCTCTGGGCCCCACCTCTACGATCAATAGCCCAATCAAACGAACGCACCATACCTCGTTATCCTCCGCACATCTATAGCCAGCGACCACCGTCCGATGGGTCCTTCCCAGATCAACGGTGTACCACGATATCGCTCAGCATCCGGATACGAACTTTAACACGCGATGGTGCGCAAAAACGATGGTTTTCCATGGGTCTACCTCGCCACGTGTTGATAGACCTATGGAATCGCTCCCCAACCGGAAAATACCGCTTACTCACCAAAAGCGGTGCGATATGGGCAATCCGCCTTTGTAAATCCACTCGTGGTTTTGAACAGTGACTAACCAAGGCTCATCCGAGGTTGCGCGATCCTTTTGGTTCCTTAACTCAGGTCAGGGTTCCGATAGTAAAACGAATTTGTCTCATTATGAAGCGGGAATTCTTTTATCATTTAAACAGAATTCAATGACCACAATAATACGCAGACTTCTTCTAGGAGTGGAGATTTATTCAATAGAGCCCGTTCGAACAATTTTGAGGGAAACAGTAGACAGAGATATGCAGAATCTATACAACAATTCAACCCAGTAATTATATGTGCACAGAGTTCAACCACCTCACAATTAAACAATATCTTCACAATCAAGGATTCAAAACAACTCTATGGCCAATGTGTACAGAAATTATTTAACTGGAAGCAATTGTGAACATATAGATTTTATTGCAGAAATCTCTCCTTTCCTCCTCCCTCAATGCATCCGAGGAATACAACTTATATACATCAATAAATGACTTTTCGGTTCCTCTGAGAGGACCGTTCTAGAAATCAAGGGTATAATTACAACTTATTCAAATAACTGAACTGACAAATGGATCGAATCCAACTATTCGACTTCTACCAATCCTAACTAATCTAAATAAAACAGTCAGCTAAGGTATTGGCACCTAGCTGTTACAATTCAAGGATTTCGAACCCTCCTAGCCACAACATGTGGACAAACCTCCTACATTGCTCGCTAGTGTCTAATGCCCCTGCATCAGACTCCAGAGGGAAATATTCTTCATGGGCTCCTGTCCATGAGCTCTTCCACTGACCTGCCTATCTTCTACAACATTCCTTCAGTCATCCAAGTGGCATCTTCCTCTAGCTTGTCCTTCCATTTGATTAAGTACTGAAAGTACTCTTGTCCTCTGGTCCTTTTGAACACTCTTTTGTCCAATATCTTCTCTGGTTGCAATGATTGTGCTGGAGGTAGCTTCTCTTTCCACTTAATCTGTCCCTTGTCTGCTGATCTTTCTTCTGCACCATCATCTTCATACTTGTACAAATATGCAACATTAAAAATGGGAGATATTACAACATTAGGAGGTAATTCAATCTCATAAGCATTTGCAGAAAACTTTCTAAGTTTCTTGCATGGCCCAATCTTTTTGAACTTCAATTTGTTATACTGCTTCCTTGGGAATCTCTCCTTTCTCAAGTGTGCCAAAACCAAATCTCCTACTTCAAAATGAACTTCTTTTCTACTCAAATCTGCTTTTCTTTTGTATTTGATCCTGCTGCCTTGTAGTTTCTGTTTCACCTGTTCATGTATGGCCTGGATCTCTGAAGCAAATTCCTCACCATCTGCACTCCTTAGCTCTACCTTTCCCAGATTTCTTAACTTTGATATTCCTTTGGGGTGCATTCCATAAACAATATGAAATGGACTCTGCCCTGTGCTCCTGTTTGGTGAGTCACTATATGCATATTCTGCCTGGGGCAAAATATGGTCCCACTGTTTGGGATGCTCTCCTGCAAGACTTCTCAACAAATTTCCCAGACTCCTATTCACTACCTCAGTTTTTCCAACAGTATGGGGGTGATAAGCTGAGCTGAAACTCAGTTTGGTACCAATTTTCTTCCACAATGTCCTCCAAAAGTGACCCAAAAATCTGGTGTCTCTGTCTGAAACAATACTCTTGGGCAACCCATGCAATCTAACAACTTCTCTGAAAAACAAGTTAGCAACATGGGTGGCATCACTAGTTTTATAGCATGGAATAAAATGTGCCATTTTGGAGAGTCTGTCCACCACAACAAAGACTACATCATTCCCTCTCGGAGTCTTGGGAAATCCTAGAACAAAATCCATACTCACCATGTCCCAAGGCCTCTCTAGAATAGGCAAGGGAGTGTACAATCCTGCATTTTGGCTCCTTCCTTTAGCATACTGACAGATTTTTCAATTCTTCACAAACTTGTCCACTTCTGCTCTCATATTGGGCTAGTAATAGAAGTGACTCAACTTCTCATAAGTCTTATCAGTACCAAAGTGTCCAGCAAGTCCACCACTATGCTTCTCTTTGATCAAATTTTCTCTCATGGAACATTTTGGTACACACAGTTGGTTTCTTTTGAATAGTAAGTCCTCCTACAGGAAATAATCCAGTCACTGGCTTCTATCTGTTAAAACAGGGTTACTACATGCCTCAAATGCTTCCTTAAAATCTGGATCTATTTTATACAATTCCTTGAGAAAATCAAACCCTACAACTTCAAAATTTGTTTCTTGAACAAGCATGTGCCTCCTACTCAAAGCATCAGCTAATTTATTGGCTTGGCCATTTATATGTTTCAAAACAAAATTAAAACCTTGGAGATACTCAACCCATTTATCATTCTTATGTTTCAACTTGGGCTGCTGTACAATATACTGCAAAGCATGATTGTCAGAATATAATACAAATTCCCTGGACATCAAATAATGTCTCCACTTCTTCACTGCCTGAACAATTGCATAGAATTCCTTCTCATAAGAGGAATAATTTCTTCTGGTGTCATTTAGATTTTCACTGTAATAGGCTACAAGCCTATCATCCTGACTCAACACAGCTCCAATGGCCTCTCCACTGGCATCACACTTTACTTGAAATGGTTTAGTAAAATCAGGCAGAATCAAAACAAGCTTCTCCGTTATATTTTGCTTCAAAAATTTAAAGTTTCTTTCTGCTTTAGCAGTCCACTTAAATGGTTGTTTGCTCTTCTTTATTGTCTCAATTATGGGTGCATAAATCTTACTGAAGTTTCTTATAAACTTTCTGTAAAAACTGGCAAGTCCATGGAAAATTCTTACCTCAAAAAAATTCCTGGCTGAAGGCCACTCCACAATTTCCTTAACCTTTTCTGGGTCCATCTTCAATCCTTTTGCAGAAACAACAAAACCCAAATACACCAACTCTTCCTTCATGAATGAGCATTTCTTCAAATTTATCAGCAGTTTCTCTTGGTGCATCTTCTTCAAGACATGATTAAGATGCCTTAAATGTTCTTCTTTAGTTATGTTGAAAACCAATATACCATCCAGATACACTATCACAAATTTACCAATGAATTCTTTCAATACTTCATTCATAAGTCTCATAAAAGTGCTAGGTGCTTTTGACAACCCAAAAGGCATTACCATCCATTCATACAGTCCTTCATTTGTTTTAAAGGCAGTTTTCCACTCATCACCCTCTCTTATTCTAATCTGATGGTATCCACTTTTTAAATCTATCTTTGAGAAATATTTAACACCACTCAAACAGTCCATCAAATCCTCAACTCTGGGCAAAGGAAATCTGTACCTGATTGTGATCTTATTGATTGCTCTGGAATCAGTACACATCCTCCAGCCTCCATCTTTCTTTGGGCTCAATACTGCTGGTACTGTACATGGACTCAAACTTTCTCTAATCAGCCCCTTGTCCACCAACTCCTGTACTTGTCTCCTGACTTCCTCATTTTCCTTGGGAGTCATTCTGTAGGTTGCCTTATTTGGCATATTTGAACTAGGGATAAAATCTATCTGATGACTGATCTTTCTCATAGGTGGCAACCCATCAAGTAAATCATCCACAATAATGTCACAATAATCCTCTAACATCTCTTGGATTTCTACTGGACAATCAGAAATATTTGTAGAAGTAAGAACTACTTTAGGTTTGCAAACTAAAGAAAAACTTACCTCTTCTTCTTCTATCTGCTGCAGATATTCCTTCCCACTCAACAACAAGGTCTTTCGATCAATCACTCTGCTGGATGGTTCTCCTTCTTCCATGGGTATCAATGTATGATGTACCCCATCCTTGAGGAACTTGTAAGTGTTCTTCTTGCCATCATGCACTGCTGCTCTGTCAAATTTCCAAGGTCTACCCAGCAGTATATGACACACATCCATGGGCATTACATCACACAGGACCTTATCTTTATATTTTCCCATTTGCAGCTCTATCTCACACTGTTCCTTTACAACCAGTTGGTCGCCTTTATGCAGCCAGGACGCCCTGTAGGGAGTTGGATGCTCCCTTGTATTCAACTTCAACTTTTATATTACCTCAGTGGAAACCAGATTGTCTATGCTGCCACTATCAATGACTAGTTGGCAGCATTTCCCTTGGACTTTGCATATGCTCCTAAACAAAGTCTTCCTTTGTGCAGGCTCAGTGACCTCTTTGGCTTCCTTCAACAGGACCTTATTTACCACCAAGGACTCTCCCCTCTCTAGAATAATTTCTTCTTCAATTTCTGCCTCTTCTCCAGCCTGGGAAAAAACAACATTTCTTGGTCTAGCACCCACATTCTCTGGACACTCATAGTGCTTATGTCCCACTTGTTGACATCTATAACACTTCAACTCTCTACCTTTGCCTCTTTTTCTGCCTACTCTTCCTTTTCCTCTATAAGGACCCCTTCTGCCCCTTGCATCCTCCTCTGTAGATGCATTCTGAGGTGAGCTACTGTTAGCTCCATCCCTGGGTGTAGTAGGCTTTCCTCTACCACCCTGACTTCCCTTTCCCCGAAAAGTACCTCTCTTCTTGGCAGACTGTTTCCTCAGGAGTTTCTCCTCTACTTTCAAGGCCATCTGATAGGCCTCTTACACTGTCTTAGGAGACAAAAGACCAATCTCATCTTGGATCTCCAGCTTGATACCATTCACATATCTGGCAGTCTTCTCTGGTGTGTCTTGGAATTGCCTAGCCCTTATGCTTACTCTGTAGAATTCCTCTATGTATTCTTTTACTGTCAGCAACCTCTGTCTCAGGTTCTGCATTTGCTTATATAATGTCAGCTGATAATCACTAGGCAAGAATTTACCTTTTAATTTAGCCATCATTATGGTTCAGATCTTGATAGGTTGCTTGCCAACTCTCCTCCTTTCTGCCTACACTCCATCCCACCAAAGTGCAGCATGTCCTTTCAGCTTTGTCACCGCAAACTTGACCTTTTATCTTCACTTATTTCTTCATAATCGAAGCACTTATTAATTTCGTTTATCCAGTCCACCAGTTCCTCTGGATTCAATCCCCCTGCATAAATCGACACTTCAATTCTGGGCTTAACTGCAGACCCCAGAACAGTTCTGAGGAGCCTCAAGTCAGGAGGAATCTCAACATTTTCTTCCACTTCTTCTATTTCAGGTTCGCTGATGTCTTCAGGATCTCTGGTCTATCTTCGCTCCACGACATCCACTCTGGCTTCGAACCTCTGCAAAATCTCCAACACCTCTGCATTGGAAATAGGTCTACTTCTGCCAGCACCTCTACCAATTCGGACTGCCATGTTAGCTCTCTGCAAAAATGACTCGAAAAAAACAGCTTTGATACCACAAATGACAGCAACAAAACCGAATCCGGACCCCTAAGGAGAGTTGGTTTTCTTCAATCGCTCTGTCAGCATTTCCCTTAGTTTACCCCACGTGGTTCTTTATTTTCTTGGCAATTTTATTTATCAATTTTGGAGAAAATTGATAAATAATTACATGCAGCAGCTTTTGAATGTTAAATTGTATCTCCCGGCTTATATTTTTATCTCCAACTTTATAATCAAGGTTTAACCCTTCGAACGTGTATTAATGTTGACGCTCTGGTTTAACCAATTGACTGTATAATAACCCTGTGGCTCTGGGCCCCACCTCTACGATCAATAGCCAATTCAAACGCACAAACCGTACCTCATTATCCTCCGCGCATATATAGCCAGCGACCACCGTCTGATGGCTCCTTCCCAGATCAACGACGTACCACGATATCGCTCGACATCTGGATACGAACTTTAATGTGCGATGGCGTGCAGCAACGGTTGTTTTACGTGGGTCTACCTCGCCACGTGTCGACAGACCTATGGAATCGCTCCCCAACTGGAAGATACCGCTTACTCACCAAAAGCGGTGCGATATGGGAAATCCGTCTTTGTAAATCCACTCGTGGTTTTGAACAGTGACTAACCAAGGCTCATCCGGGGTTGCGCGATCCTTTTGGTTCCTTAACTCAGGTCAGGGTTCCGATAGTAAAACGAATTTGTCTCGTTATGAAGCGGGAATTCCTCTATCATTTAAACAGAATTCAATGACCACAATAATACGCAGACTTCTTCTAGGAGTGGAGATTTATTCAACAGAGCCTGTTTGAACAATTTCGAGGGAAACAATAGACAGAGATATGCAGAATCTATACAACAGTTCAACCCAGTAATTATATGTGCACAAATTTCAATCACCTCACAATTAAACAATCTCTTCACAATCAAGGATTCGAAACAACTCTATGGCCAATGCGTACAAAAATTATTTAATTGGAAGCAATTGTGAACATACAGATTTTATTGCAGAAATCTCTCCTTTCCTCCTCCCTCAATGCATCCGAGGAATACAACTTATATACATCAATATATGACTTTTCGGTTCCTCTGAGAGGACCGTTCTAGAAATCAAGGGTCTAATTACAACTTATTCAAATAACTGAACTGACAGATGGATCAAATCCAACTATTCAACTTCTACCAATCCTAACTAATCTAAATAAAACAGTCAGTTGAGGTATTGACACCTAGCTATTACAATTCAAGGATTTTGAACCCTCCTAGCCACAACATGTGGACAAACCTTCTACATTGCTGGCTAGTGTCTAATGCCCCTGCATCAGCAACAGTGATGACAGGAATGAGCAAAGCTGGATGAGCACACATCTTTCGAGTATAAACCTGACATGGATGACACTTTTTGACCAATTCAATGCAATATTTGAAAATCGAAGGCCAAAAGTATGCTGCATGTAAGATTTTTTGGGCTATAGCAAGCCCAGATAAATGACCACCACAAGCTCCACTGTGGAAATCATTCAGCACAACCTCAGCTTCTTGGAGATTTAAGCAGTGTCTAAGTTTGCAATCAACCCCGCGACGATATAAAGTGTCACCAATAATAAAATAACTTTTGGCTAAGTGACATAAATTTCGGCGCTCATCTTTCAAAAAAGTTGAGGGAAACTTCGTAGTCTGGAGATAAACTATGAGATCACCATAACAAGGATCCTGTGAAGAAATGAGAAAAAGATGTTCATCAGGAAATGACTCGTCATAAACAATCTCTTCTCCAAAGGGCAACTCAGAAATCAACTCCGCAAAACTAATGATTTCTTGGACTTGGCAGACATAAAATCAAGGTTAAATTCCTGCAAAATCACAATCCATCGATTATATTAGCCCCCAATCACTCGCCTACTAAGTGCAAATTGAAATGGATTGAATACTACCAAAACAAATGTTTCGCAAAAGAGAATATAATGTCTGAGCCACTAAACAACATGAACAGCTACCAATGCAAATTTATCTATCAAAATAATTGAGTTCAGGACCTACCAAGCCTCGACTGAGGTATTATATAACATGCTCGAAAGGAGCATCATCTTCCTAAACCAGAACCATACCAATGGTAGATTCTGCTGTCGCGAGATACAAGAGGAAATTTCTGCTATAATCGGGTGGACTCAATAAATGAGCAGAGGTCAATGATTTTTTCAAAGAATCGAATGAGTGCTGAGAAAATTCATCCCAAAATAATGGAACTCTTTTCTTTAATAATCTCATAAATCCCTTTGTAATCTAGGCATAATTTAGGATGAATCTCCATAGGAAATTAGATTTTCCTTGCAGACTTTGAAGTTGATGAATTGAAGATGGGGGAGGCAACTGAAGTATTGCCTCAACCTTGAAGGGATCTACCTGAATCCCTTCCGTAGACACGATGAACCCCAACAACCGACCGAATGTGACAGAAAAAACACACTTGTTCGGGTTTAACCAGATTTTGTAATATCGACATCGTTCAAAAACTTGACGGAGGTGGGAAGGATGATCAATTCTCTTGCGAGAACAAGCAACTAAATCATCCAAATATGCCTTGATAATATGTTTGATGTCATGGAAGGCGTAATACATGGCCCACTTAAAGGTAGCCCCAACATTTTTAAGGCCAAAAGGCATTTTCTTGTAAGAAAAGGTACCCCAAGGACAAATAAATTCAGTCTTATGCTGATCTTCAGGACGGATAGTGATTTGATTATATCCAGAGAAATCATCCATGAAGGAGAAAATCTCATTCCCTGCACACTCATCAATGATCTGATCTATAAATGATGTGGGGTAATTATCTTTAGGACATGCTTTATTTAGGTCCCGTAAATCGATGCAAACTCAAATCGTTCCTTGTTTCTTTTCCACAAGAACTGGATTTTAAATCCACTCAGTTAAAGGAATGGGGTAAATGAAACCTGCCTTAAGCAGCTTCTCCACCTCAACTTTGATAGTTGATTCCTTCCTAGGGTTGACCAGACAAATATTTTGTGTGATAGGCTTAGCGTTTTCATATATCTTGATCTTATGTTGGACAATAAATGGATCTATACCAGGCATTTCCTCATAATACCAATAAAACACATCCCGAAATTCTCGAAAGAGATCGGTGTATGTCTGAATTTCTTCAGGGGAACACTCGGCTCCAATGAAGACATACTCTATGATTTTGGGATCTCTGGAGATGTTCACTGGGGTAGTAGCAGAAATAACAACCATGTTCCCTTCAACAAAAACCTGTGTCGATGCTAAAGGGTTCAGGACTGGGTGAACAGGTCCAAAAGACTGAAGGCTAGGGAAACTTGATTCAACTTCTCGCAAGTCCAGTAGAAAGTAAGACTGATGATGAAAATCATCCCATGGTCTCTATACACCAGTCATTGCTTTGAGGATAGCCTCCTCAGATGGAAGAGTGGTATCAAGGAAATCTTGAGCAGAAGATTAAGTAAGAGTCCAAGCCAGAGCCACATCTCCGTCCAATTCCTCCAGTGAAAGAGAAACTGAAATGGAACTTTCAGAGTCAACAATAGATCTTTAAGTAATCTCATTTGATGACATAGAAAATTTCATTCCACCCACTTGAAATTCTTCTATTGTGGAGGTAGCAGGAGGTAAGGTCCAAGGGTTCGAAAAATAATGAGTTCTGAAGAACTCTCTCTGAATAGGAAACCTGTTGGATGAAATAGAATTGATATGAACCGAAGGAGGCAGAAGATCAAAAGTACCCATCAAGGATGTATACATTCCAACCTCCAGATTCTCAATAGGTTTCTTGGTATCCTTCACCAAAGGAACGGTTGAGTCAGAAGATGCATTCAGATCTATAGGAGAACAATCGAGTTGGTCAACTGTGACAATTATCCCTTCGCGAGGGAAACACACAATACGAAATAATGAGGATGAAATAGAATCCATCTCATAGATCTAGTTTCACCCCAATAGAAGGTTATCTTCTAAGCTTGCATCGACTATCTCCACTTCGATACTAACATTTTTTCCCCCAACACAGATGGGAAAAGCTAGAACAATACCATGCGGCCTGTGAGAATTACCATCAAACGTAGTCAGAGGAGTGGCTGAAGGAAAAAATATGAGAGATCCAATACCATTCCAGCATGCAAGAGATATTACACACGTGGAAGCACCCTCATCAACAATCGTTCGAAATATATTGAATTTTTTATATGTTTACCTAACATGGAAAGGCATATGATGAGGAAGTATCTTTTTAAAGGTCGACATATCAAATGTGATCATCAGAGAATTCTTTGGATCAAAAAACCCAATAGCAGTGATAAATGTACTCCTTTGAGCAAGGCAAGACTGGAGCACCTCTAGCGCATACATGGCACAAGGATTTTGAGCTAGATCTTCTACAATCGAGTAGTTCTAGGCAACCTTGGCATTAGGATTTATTTTTGTATGCTTTGAAGAACCTTTCTACATTCGAGGTATAGGCTCAAGTACATGCCTCTTAATATGGAGCGTCTCATCACTATTGGGACACCCTTATCTTTCGAAGACTCACCTTCACCATAATCACAAGATATCATAGAGATATCTGTGTGAAAAATCATCATATATATGTTTTATGGATTTTCCCCTTCCTGGCTACCCCGAGAGGGAGCCCCGGTATTTGGATTCATGCCAGCAAGTAATTGCTACCCTCGGGGAAAATGGTTTGTTAGCATAGCCTGGGAACTAGAAGAACCATGTTGAGCTAACAAGCGCTGCACATCTTTAATTTTAGGGTAGAGGTGCGTAATATGGTCTCCAGTGCACAGCTTGCATGGAAACTTCACTTTATTTTTATTACCCTTCTTACCCTCTCCAACATGATCGTTGGATTTGTTCGCATTCCCCTTCCCATCATTGTCCTTTTCTTTTTATTCCGTCCATTCTTATTCCCAACAGGTTGTTGATTTCCTTTGGGGTTAGAATTTTGGACAACATTAATTACCAAATACTGGGAAGGAGTTGACACTGAAGGAAAAACTTGACCAGAAAGAGAAGATTTTATAGAAAACTACTGCAATTGACTTAGCAGGTTAGCCGTATTGCTATCAATCGAACCAATAAGCCTGTCACCATGAGGACCAGATTTAGTTTTGGATAAGTCCAGTTTGGAGTGAGGAGAATCTTGAAATTTTTTATTAAGGACTCTAGATTGAGAATAAATCAGTTCTAGCTGTTGAGCCCTAAAAATAGCCTGCTCTTCAGAAAATTCCCCTGAAAGGGATACATCCTTAGAAATTTCTGGCTATAAAGATTTCAAAAACCATTCAAGAAGGAATTCATTTGTGATTTGGGATTTGATGACCCTCTTCCTGAATATGGTCAGAAATGTGAGTTGCCTTGTCCTGCTGAAAATTGGCTAGGAGGTCAATCCCGACGTCATAACGAACAGGTAACTGAAAATGATTTAATAACATGGTAGCCAACTCTCCAAAAGTAGAAATACTGCCCCTAGTTAACTCTATGTACGATTTGGCTACATTTCCAGTTAAGGTTCGTTGAAATAATCTCAACCTAATTGAATCATCGATCAGGGAGTTTGACGAACACCATAAATGGAAAGTGGTGACATGATCTTCCAGATCCTCACCAGTATTCCCTTCAAACTTTGGAATCTCTGAGGGGAGCTTGGTGGGGATCGAAGGCCAACCCAGACTATACCGAATATGATTGTTAGTCAATTGTGATAGATCTGGTAAGTTTAACATTGCCAAAAATGGTAAGCCTGGAGGAGCCTAGGAATTCCATCCCCCATAGGAAGGATTCCCCACATTCGGAAAATAATAACCTGGATTTGTTGAGGCAACAGGTTGCCAGATGTTGTTCGTAGAAAATTTTGGGCCATAAGAAAATCTTGTGACCCAACATTTGTAGAAGGACCCCATCCCAATGTAGAGTTACTATAGACAAGAACATTCCCTCCAACCGAGGTATTGAATGAAGAAGAAACCCGTTTGTAAGGGTTCTAAGCATTTTCAAACAAAAAAAAAGCCTGAGAAGTACTTGATGAAGGGCAAGGAACATTCCCTTTCTAACTAACGAAGAACTGACTCCCTGCTCCTAATCCTGTAAAAGCAAGGTTCCATTTTGAAAAGATATTAGAGCTCTAACCTCCAGAAAAAGGATTAAAACCTTGATTCTGAGAGGTAAAAGGCATGGATCCTAAGGAAGGCTTTGAATGAGGGATATGCCCACTTCCAAAGGGGAACCCTTGAAATGAAGTTGATCCACTAACCATAGAAGGTATGGGTGCAGAGACAGCTGAAGCAGCAGAAAAGGAGAAAGAAGGAATTCCACTAGTGGGCATTCCATAAGAAAAGGGACCAGATTGAGAAGCATGTGCCTGGGTGTTTCCAGAGCCAAGCACAATAGCACTATAAGTGATTTTTCGATAT
Source organism: Pinus albicaulis (assembly GCA_034641835.2). NCBI lineage: Eukaryota > Viridiplantae > Streptophyta > Pinopsida > Pinales > Pinaceae > Pinus > Pinus albicaulis. The sequence continues at coordinate 19,496 of JAXQQM020068501.1, forward strand.
GGCAATAGTTCCTCCTCCCTCAACTAAAATAGGAGTTTGAAAACTTGCAGTTTTCACTGCCGAAACTTTGTTTCCAGTCATGGCCATCGAAAGAAAGGGATATGACGGAAAAGGACTAGCCTGTCTCTGAGACTCAGGCCTAATGTACTAAAGAACATCAGGACATCTAGCAGGAAGAGGAGATGGAAGAGACTCAAAAGGCTGAGGAACTTCCTCTACTTCAACTTCTTCTATTGGAAATACAACTCTAGAGATGAGTGGAGCACTCCTTTCTAAACTGACACTGACATAGAACCACCCACAAAAACAACAAGTCCCAATGGAGGATCACTGTTTGCTGCATTCGAAACAACCGGGTGAAAATCACCCATTGAATTAATCCTATACCTTCTTGAAGAAGGCTCAACACTTGCGGGAGAAAGCCCACGAAGCCTCCTTGATCGACGAGGCATTAGTCAGCCACTTTAAGAGATTAATTTTAGACTAAAAAAATATAAGAAGCTAAGAAATCTAGGAGCAAAGAGAACACTCTAAAAATATCCTAAGATACAACCATACGAGCAGCTCTTAGGTATTTCCGCTTTGGGTGATGAGGACTGGAGACCAAAATACAAGAAAGCGAAATAATATGACCTTCCGAAAATAGTCTATGGTAATTACACCCCAGGCCTGCTAACGAAGGTAACAGAAATAGTTACGCTGACCTCCTAACAATGGCCTTTTCCAGTGAAAGTCCCCAAGCTTTGCAAGGACACCCTCCAGAAGTATTGATGGAAGTGATGCAAAGTCTGTCTTAGGTACCACAATTATTCTCCCCCCCCCCCCGCAGTCACCTATGTGGTCCCTAGGATAGGAAACTAAGGGCACCAATCCGTATCGGCAGCCAGGTGGAACGGTCTTAGGTCAAGATTCAGCAAATAGGAGAGGGGGTATCTCTCTTCTCTTCCTGAACTATCCCTCATTCTTGACTCGCTGGCGGAGAGCTTTCTCGATCCACTTAACGGTGTTGGATTTCTCTCTTTAATAAAATTTATATGTTTAACAGTTTGAGCAGCCTTGGAGAGTTAACTCTCCACTCACCTAATCCAAGGCCCTACAACCTAGCTAGTTGGTGTATGATTAATGACAATGATACAAAAACTTCTAGTTTCTTTTAATTATATCTCTTGTTTTAAATTGGTTGTTATTTAAGTCAAGGGTATATAGAAGTGAAATTGATGGTGTTTGTTGACGAAGAAGAAATCAATGAAAACCTAGCTACATGCGAATGCAACAATCTCTTTTTGATGAAAAGAGATCTCTACATGGGTTCTACGAAACCACATAAGCAAATTTTTTTTTTCTTTTTAGTTACTCACACTTCATACGATCTAGAAAACTATGAAAAAGACTAAAATTATTCGATGCACTTAATGCAAACTACCAATGATATGAAAATTCTAAGGTAATAACTCTAAAGAAGCGAAAAAGAGTTTCTAGAAAGACAATGGTTCGATCACTTTTTGACAGAAAAACAAGGCTAGTTCCAAACAGAACTCTTATGCATAACAATGCCAAAATGTACTTGACACAAAAGAGAGAAATCAAGAGAAGACTTCCTTCAAAATAAAACCAAGAACCAAAGGCTAGAAACCAATGAAAAAGCTTCAAAATATATGATGAAACTGTAAAAACAAATTCAAATCAAAAGCTACGGAAAACACAAATTTTTTTTGGGCTTTTCACTTATAATGAAAGGAAAAAGATTTCAAGAAGACAAGCATAAACTACCCAAGAACTAGAATCAAGCAAAATGAGTCTCAACAAGGCTTCAAAGTGCTCAAACCAACTGTGCTAGTTTCATAGTGGGATTCAAATGAGTAAGAATAAGCATGGAATTCAAATAATTGATTCAGTATAGTAGCACAATCTTTCAGCGAACAATGACTCAAAAAACCAAAAAGATATTTTTCAAGATTTGAAACAAGGCTAGTCCAAGAAATCAAGAAAACCAAGATAGTCCAAAATGGAAAAAACCAAAAGTGAAGCCATGCATAGGGCTAGGAAGAGAAAACAAGCATAGGCTCGCTGTTATGAATGGTCAGAACTGCCAAGAACTTCAGGAAAAGATCTTGGTGCTTCAGCCACAATTGTAGTCACACAAACTCGGTTTTCACAACAACAAGAGAGAAATGGATATGAAATCACCATAAACATAGTCTAGACACGTTAAATACACCACAATAATGGTTCACGTCAGACAAAAAATGCTACAAAGGTTGGAAACTCAAATTTTCAAAATTTTCCAGGCATACGCAGTTTTGCAATATGCAACAAGCATGTATACATGACTGTAACCAAGGAAAATTGCATATACACAGGTTACTTTGGAAAATACAGGAGGTATACATGACTTCGCAAAGACTAAGCTGCGTATGGAAACAAAAATAAAGAAAAAGAAAAAATTCAAGCTAGATCAAGAGACCAGGTCTTCTGTTTGATCGAAAAAATACTGACTAGACTATAAAAAGTGATAAACCTGTCAGGGAAAATACAAGACAGATAAAACAACCCAAACAAGGAATTACATGAAGGTAAGCCTAAGTGGAGTCGAAAGTTTTGTTGTGGGTACTGTTACCCTAAGGTCATGGGTTGATAAAACTTCACAGATCAGGGGCATGTCATTACAATAAGGACTCACTTAACCAACATATATGCTTTAAACTAGAAACTAAAGGTTGCAGACCTTACACAATATCTTGTCGTGGAACCTACAAGACGGATAAAACAACCCAAACTAGGAATTACACGACGGTAATCTGAGTGGAGTCGAAAGTTTTTGTTGTGGGTAATTTACCCTAAGGTCATGGGTTGATAAAACTTCACGGATCGGGGGGCATGCCATTACAAGAAGGACTCACTTAACCAACTTCTATGCTTTAAACTAGAAACTAAAGGTTGTAGACCTTACCCATATATCCTTCGGTTGTAGTAGATCTCGCGGGGTGAAAACCCCCTGCAACTCTTTGTGCTTCAGAACCTGAAAACCAGCAAAGAATAAACACAAAAACCTAGTTGTACAAAATATATATGTTCTATATCTTAGTGAAAAGCATGCATAATCTCATAGAAACAATATTAAATGAATGATTTAAGATTATTACACATGTATAAGAGATAAATGACACATGAACATCGGGAGACAAGATGGTACTTCTTTTATTAATGACATGTACGATATGACGTGGAGATATCCTGCGAAATCTGCCACGGCCTCGAGCATACCGTCATCTGGATCCATCCGGCCCTAGCCTCACAAAACTCCTTCCAAGATTAGTGCACAATGGATGTCACATAGGGTGAGTGAATATCTCAAGGAAACAAGGGTTTCTTGAAAATATTTGGGAAGTGCAGGAGGCACAGGGAAAATATCAGACTTGGATAGGGCTCCAACAATGTATAATATCTATTATTCTCTCTCTTCCTCCCTTAAGCCATTCCCTTGATGGGATTTTATACTCCCTCAAATTATTTTTTTTCAGTTGGGAATAGTTAGGCCACGGGCTGGGGTAGTTAATTTACAGGAACAACCGTAAACCCCACCTAAAAAGTAGGGAAATTTTATATTTTTTAATGCTTAAAAAGGCATACACGCTTCTCTATGTATGGACTCACGTGTATACGTGGAAAATTCTGGGCAGAGTTGTGTATGGGCTTTGAGAAACTGTTTTTTGAGAAATATGTCCAAGTCTGAAGGGAAGGGTTGTCCAAGGCCAATGTATAAGTCATCAAGTATATGATGGTGATAAATGATACTATAACAGGAATGTGATGAAGGGTGGGATTATAGGCATGGTAGTTAAATAGAAGGAAGCTTTGACACAACTTGGCCATGGGGTAAGCTACAAGGATACTGTGATTGTTAATCTATGTTTGTACCTTGGTTTCTGCGATTCATAATCTCTGTATTAGATTTATTTGTTTTGTATTTTTATTGGTTTATATTTTTAATTTCTATATACTTGATGTTATACTCTCTGAAGGAAGTGTAAATACTAAGAGGTTTTTTCTTACCATTATCTTTATGGGGTAGTAGATATGAAATATGTTGGCTTCATTGCAACTATGTTTTCTATGTACAAGGGGTTTAGATAAGAAGAATATTCATTATGTTGCAAGTCTCAGGACTGCCACGAATGTAAAATGGGTAGTGGGATCCTTGATAATAGTTGTCAATAAGAAAACCATAGGTCGAATGGGACCAATGAAGAAACCAGTGAAATCTAGCAGCAAATAAAGAATAGAAGGGAATTCTTGAATATTCAACTATAGTTCCATTTGCCTACAACTCTATTAAGACTTCTTTATGTGGATTCTCATTTTTGTAAACCACCGATATCAACTTATCGCTAATGTACAACTTTGTAAATGATATTCATCTATATATTGTATCGATGAATTTTGAATTGATCTGCTGCTATTATGAAGAAATGGTAACAGGCTTCCTTGCAACCATCTGTAGGAAACATGCAGGTCCTTTTATTTGTTATGAGATACTTAGAAAGAATAGTTCTGCTTACAGTCTCTAAAGGGTTTAAGAATCATTTTATACTTCCTTTTGCACATTCTTGGTTGAATTTTGAAGGAATTTCTGATTTTGACATTAGCTACATGTAGAATGTGGAGCTTGTACCCTGTCTAACTAATAAATCACTACCCCGATCTCCAAAAGGAGGATGCTATTGAAATTGTAACTATGAATTGCAGTGGGTAAGACACACTTCTATTCTCCATAATTCAAATAGAATATTGTAGCTTCAAATGTGAGATGGAGCCATTTAGATCTCATATAGTAACATTGAAATATGGTTAGAATCTTGACAAACAATCATCTGTCAGAATCCTATGCATCTTGGAATTATTTTTTGGTTTGTCTGCAATATAGAGTAGGTTTCTTTTGAATGGTTTGGTTGACATCCTTTTAGATATTCAAGGTTTTTTTGCAATTCATATTTCTTCTCTGTGCGATCTAACTAAATATGCCTTTTGATTTTTGGCATGAAATTTTTAGTGCCAAGGGAATTCTATGCCTAGTGAAGGCACTGAGGGGCAGATATAACAGCTCAAATTGGACAAAATATAACAAAGGCAAGCCATCCTGGAGTGAGTCAACAGGATTGGGTGTATGTATGAAATCAAACTGTGATAGCCATGGGAATAAATAACACAATTAAAAACCCACAAAAATATTGGAGAAAGCATGCCAAAGAATCATAGAATTGATGATATCAAATCAATTTCTCAACTCATGGAGTGACACTAAGTGTAGGAACTTTATATATTTTCCTTTTGTGAAGCCTGTCATGACATGGGTAGATATTATTTGCTGAATAATCAAAGAATCAAGCTAGAGATGTCGTGAGTGAGTGGGTAGCTGCCAAGAGAGATGTCAAAATGTATAAATTATGTTCATGGTAGAGCCATTGAATCAAAGTGATTAAGCCACCAAAAGAGAAGCCAACATGTAGCAGAGGATAACGAAGAACATTGATAGTTGTCGTACAAATTTTAACTAGTCACCACTTAGAAAATTTGTGAAATTGAGCTACCAAAGCTGCCAAAAAGAATATGTAATTATGAGGCATTTAATATAGTATTAAATGTGGTTGCTTTTACTTAGGTATTTGCGATATATTAAATTCACTCATATTCTCCCTCTTGTATGTGACTCAATGAAACATTGCATCATCTAATGAATTAATGAATCCAATCTTTATCATTCTACTTTGTATTCGTGTCCATGTACATGTGCGCAAAAAAAATACATTTCAGAAATGCAAGTGTGGATTTGTGCAGACTGTTTCTAGAGAAAGGATGGATGCTCATTTATGTTGAGTGCAGTGATTCTTATAATATTTTAATATTTTCACTCCCACTGGAAGACTTCATTGCTTTAACTAATGATGGAGATGTTCATTAGTGGACTCATGTTGTACCAAATCCTCGAGTATATAATGTGCTAGCTACCCCATTGTATGGATATGGTCCTTGCATTCCACATGGTGATAAATTGAGGTAGGTGTCCATTGGGTTTGGTATGTGTGCTGGAATTACTGATGGTGGTCGAGTGCATACTTGGAGGATTGCGATGAAGGGTGGTCTTAAAGCCATCATAGTTCCAGAGAAGGAAGCTTTGAAGTCACTTGTCCATGAGGAATGCCACAATGATACTGCGATTTTTAATCTAGGTTTGTAACTTGGTTTCTGCAAAGCATAATCTCTATATTAGATTTATTGGTTTTGTATTCTTATTGGTTTATATTTTTGATGTTTGTATACTTTCTTTTATACTCTCCGAAGGAATTGTAGATACTAAGAGGTTTTTTCTTACCATTATCTTTGTGGGGTAGTAGATATGAAAGATTTTGTCTTCACTACAACTATGTTTTCTATGTCCTAGGGGTTTAGATAAGAAGAATATTTTTTTTGTTGAAGGTCTTGGGACTACCATGAAATTAATATGTATAGAAGGATCCTTGATAGTAGTTTTCAAGAAGAAAATAAGAGGTCAAATGGAACCAAGGAAGAAACCAATGAAATCTAGCAATGAATCAGGAATAGAAGGGCATTCTTGAATATTCAAATACAGTTCCATTTGGTTACAACTCTATTAAGACTTTTTTATGTGGATTCTCCTTTTTTTAAACCACCCTTATCAACTTATGGCTAATGTAGAACTTTTAAAATGATATTCATCTGTATATTGTATCGATGAATTTTGAACTGATCCACTCATGTTATGAAGCAATAGTAACAGGCTTCCTTGCAAGCATTTTTAGGCAACATGCGAGTCCTTTTATTTGTTTCCAAATACATGCAAAGAACAGTTCTGATTACAGTCTCTAAAGGGTGTAAGAATCCTTTTATACCGCGTTTTGCACATTCTTGGTTGAATTTTGAAGGCATTTCTAATTTTGACATTAGCTACATGTAGAATTCCAGTTCCGCTTACAGTCTCTAAAGGGTGCGGGGATCATTTTTTACTGCCTTTTTCACATTCTTGCTCGAATTTTGAGGGAATTTATGATTTTGACATGAGCTATGTGTAGAATTTGTAGCATGTACCCTGTTTAACTAATAAATCACTGCCCCGATTTCCAAAAGGAGGTTTCTATTGAAATTGTAATGAGGAATTGCAGTGGGTAAGACACCTTCTATGCTCCAGAATCTAAATAAAATATTGTAGCTTCAAATGTAGGATGGATCCATTTAGATCTCATATAGTAGCGTTGAAATATGGTTCAATATTGACAAAAAATCATAGGTTAGAATGCTATGCCTCTTGGAATTGTTTGTTGGTTTGTCTACAATATAGAGTAGGTTGCTTTTGAATGGATTGGTTGACATTCTTTTAGAGATTCAAGGCTCTGATGCAATTCATATTGCTTCTCTATGCAGTGTGACCAAATATGGCTTCTAATTTGTCGCATGAAATTTTTAGTGGAAGGTAGCGAAGATGAATTTCACTATCACATACACTTAGTACTCCCTCATTTATACATATCATAAAAAAATTGGCATGCCAGTTCTATTTTTCCACATTTGGAAAACATTTCTTTGAGAGAAATCCCCACTAAAATATCAGACACACATCCTATTCTAATATTATAAGCATGAATCCACTTACCCCATTGCACAGCGACTAACTGGGCACAAGGTGGGAGCACGTTCACCATGGTTACAGAGTGAGGTTTAATGCATGACAGTGGCATTCATCTAAGAAACATCAAAGCTTCATTTTCATTCTCATTGAACACATTTCCAATAATCAAATAATGGCATTCCAAGAGACCACATCCATTTCAAGAATTTTATCAAACATAGCACACACAATATCTATATTCCTACACTTTGCATACATATAAATGAGTGAAGTTCCAAAAAAAACATCTAATTCAAACCCACTTCTAGTTATGTAATCATCGAACCACACACCTTTTTGCAGAGCTCTTAAATGGGTGCAAGCATTGATGACACTCATTGTCGTAAACCAATCGGGCACAATATCTTCTTTTCGCATTTTATCAAACAATTTTTTTTATGCCCTCTTCTAGAAGCCAAGCCAAACCCTTCAAACCCTCCTACACTAGAGCTTCATGAAGGCATAGGGATACATCCACCAATTCATTGTTCTACTGCAAAAATAATGGGACAAAACCCCCCGAAACCTTAACAAATTCAATCTCATTACTCATTGGACAAAAACCCCCAAAACCTCAGCAAATTCAACCTCATTTTAGTTTAAAAACCAAAGGTAGAGAGAAAATGGCTCCAAAGCCCACATAACGTGTGGAATTTTGATGCAATAAATTTACATTAACATGTAAAATGTGCCCCTCTCTCTCTGTTTGGTTTCCTTATGGCTTGGTGTTGGTTTCCAATAATTGAAATGTGTGACGGTGACAACAAAAGGAATTTGGAAATGTTGTATGGGAATATACCATTGATATTTCATTTTTTTAAGCTTTTATTTTATTTTTCCATCCATCATTTTGATTTTTCCCTCCACCACTTTAATTTCCATTCTGATTTGTGTTTAGTTATTGAATAGTCTTTAATTTTTTTAAATATTTATGAAGTTGTCAATTTCAAGAGATTTTTATTTTTATTTTTCTGGAAAAATAAATTAGAACCTATATATATATATATTGTACAATAAGAAAATGGAAAAATAGATTAATTCATATTTTAAGCTATTTTAAATATTTATAATGTTTGTATAAGTTTTCTAGAATTTTTTCACCTTTCTTTTAAATGAATAATATTATGATTACATTTTTAAACACTCATTTCATTGAAGAGATTTTTAAACATTCACTTTTTTATAAAAGTATAAGAACATATAGAAATATATTTATAATTAATTTGTGATTGCATGGGTTATAATTCTTTTAAACATGTATTCACAAATGTGGAAAAGTATCTCTTGAGTATTTTTTCATGGAAAATAAGGGTTGGATAAACAATTTGTTATTAGTGTTGATGGGTATTTGGATATTTTTACACTATCAAATGCCTAGATAAAATATCTTGAGTAACTTCATGTCAACCCACGTGAACAATTTTATTGTGGATGTCATCCATGAATGTGGGGAAGTAACCCCTTTGTCTCTAAATTTTAACACTGGAGATGGATTCATAGACCCTCTTTATATCTAAATCCATTTGCAGTGTCAAATTTTAGTGAAATGCAAAAGTTTAATATCAAAATTTCAATGCTCCATTTCCAAAGTGATACAATTAAAAATTACTAGCATAAATGACTAAATAATATACTTCTTTTACTTTATAGTTGGTCATATTTTTATTCTTAAACTATAGTGTTCATTTACATTAATCATTTTTAATTTTTTCACTTATAATCCAGTCATATATTTTAGTCATGGACTAAATTAGTCATTTAAGTTAGTCATTTTTAGTTCAGTCACTTATTATCTAGTCATTTATTTTATCCCTATACTAAATTAGTCATTTAAGTTATTCATTTTTAGTTGGGTCACTTATTATCTAGTTGTTTATTGTATCCCTAGACTAAATTAGTCGTTTAAGTTAGTATTTTTTAGTTGGGTCACTTAAAATTGTTCAAATTTAGTAGTAATTCACTTCAAATAGCTATGGTGACTAACTTTTTTATTCACCTAGTCACTAATTTCATCATTTTCTACTAGTGAATATGATATCTTCCAATTCATCTGACTTAAGGAAGATTCCCAATGATCATGAAATGGATAGGCTGGGAAAAATCATGTTGCTAATTCCAATTGAGCTAGCATAGCAATTAATATTTTTGGCTTATGCAACCAATCCATAACCTTTGTCATCGACTATTTGGGTCGATCATTCTTTGGGTTATGGTACTCCTTCTAATCCTTTTTCACATGTATTCTCAACCGATCAGAGCATTATGGAATCCATGATGCCAGAAGAAGAACCATGGGCAGATTCACATCAATGATCCCATATTTCAGATTACAATGAAGATAATCAATTTGAATTATATCACCCTACAGTCGTTGATTTACTGATGAATTCTATTCCTATACACATCGTCAATTCTGAGCGAAACCCATCAAATATAAAAGAAACGATTTCTATAGATATTTCGACCAAACCTAGCATTGTAGAAAACACTCATGTCGGTGTGTCTTGTTCTCCATAGGAACTTGACACTTACTCTATTCTTTTTCATGAATTTAGAGATGTATTCACTTGGTTATATGAGGAAATTCCATGCATCGACTCCAACATTGTTGAACATGAGATTAAAATGTATCCTAATGTCAAGCCAATATGCCAGTGCCTTTTTCGTGTTCACCCTATTAAAGCTTTTTCCATTAAAGTATAGGTTGAATATTTTTTATGTGCTGGATTCATTTACCCTGTTCCGCTTACTGATTGGGTTTCCACCATTGTTCCTATCATGAAGAAACAAGGGACAATTAGAGTGTGTGTCGATTATCGGGATGTTAATCATGCTTGTCCAAAAGACAACTATCCCATACCCTTTATCAACCAAATTATTGATGAATGTGCCAGATGTGAAATATTTTCTTTCATGGATGGATTTTCTGGTTACAATCAGATCAATATTCGCCCAAAGGACCAATATAAAACAACGTTTATCTGTCCTTGGGGCACATTCGCTTATCGAAAGCTCCCTTTTCGTTTAAATAACACTGGGGAAAAATTCCAGAGAATAATGAATTATGATTTCCATGACATCAAGCACATAGTTCAACCATATCTGGATGACTTACCTACACATTCACGGAAACAGGCTGACCACCCGCTACATTTGAGAGCGATATTTTTACTATGCCATCACTACAAAATACACCTCAATTCGCACAAATGTTTGTTTGGTGTTGGTTCTAGTCATTTTCTTGGATTTTTCGTGTCGAAATATGGAATTCAACTTAATCCATTGAAGGTCCAGGCCATTCTTGATTTTCCTGCTCCTTCCAATCTACGTCAGTTACATAAACTCCAAGGGAAGGCTAAATTTCTAAGGAGGTTCATTCCCAACTATGCCAAAATGGCTAAAGGATTTACTCGATTCCTGAAAAAGGGGATTCCCTTCCATTGGGATAAGGTTATGCAAGATTCCTTTGGTGTTCTTAAAGATACCCTGATATGAGCATCATTAATCTATCCCCCAAATTATCAGAGTGATTATTTTCTGTATCTCTTCGTTGCAGATACAGCCATCTCTATGGTTTTATTACAAGAAGAATATGGGATTGATCATATGATCTATTATTTGAGTCGTAATCTCAATGATATGAAATTTAAGTACTCTTACGTTGAGAAGCTGGCTTTGGTAGCCGTTCAAGTTGTACAAAGATTTCACCATTATATCCTGCTCCAGAAGACCATTGTCATTTCAGATTGCAACCCTATGAGATAAATTCTATCACGTCAATTTTTGGGGGGGAAATATTCAAAATGGATCGTCATCTTGTAGGAATTTGATTTGGAATTATTCAAATCTAAGTCAAAGAAGTCTTTGGTGCTCGTTGAGCTTATCTGTGACCTTCCCTTGAGTAGCACTGAGTGTACTACAGAACCATCAATTACGGATGAGTCTTTGTTTCTTATCGAGTCATCTGACCTGTGGTATGGAGATCTCATCATCTATCTCTGACCTAAACTTTTTGGCCCTACCTCTCGCTCGAAAAAATGATGTATTCGATACCAATCCAAAGATTATCTGATCGTCGACGATACACTTTATCGTCATGGTGTCGATATGATTTTACGTAGCCTCCTCACTCATGAGGAGGCTGAAAATGTTTTAAATTATTGCCACATTGGTACCTGTGGTGGACATTTGTTTGGTTTTGCTACAACACAAAATATTCCCCGCGCTAGTTACTTCTTCCCTATCATATTTTGCGACTGCATTATCGCAGTTAGAAGTTGTCTTGCTTGCCAAATATTTGATTGTAAAACCCGCTTGTCGCCAGCACCAATGCATCATGTTGTCAATGTTGGAACATTTGCAAAATGGGGCATTGAATTCATGACATGTAACCCCCGCTAGGATGGGGGGCATGGGTATATTATTGTCGACATCGACTATTTTACCAAGTGGGCTGTGGTGATGCCTACATTTAACAACACACGACAAGAAACTGCATTGTTCATCTTTAACCATGTGGTTACATGGTTTGGTGTGCCGCAAGCCATAGCCACAGACCATGGAAAACATTTTCGCAATCACATGATGGATGAGTTGACTACCAAGTTAGGAATTTCACACGATAGTTTTACCCCTTATTATCCACATGATAATGGAAAAGTTAAAGCCATCAAAAAAATTCTTAAACATATGCTTCAATGCATTATTAGGGTTCATAAATGAAACTGGCATTTGATCTTGTACTCGGCTTTGTGGGCGTAACGAACCTTGGTGAGAAACACAACTGGATTTGCTCCCTTTCAGCTGGTTTGTGGTCTGGAAGCTATCGTACCGATCCAATGTGAAATATCATCGTTGAAACTCACAATTGACCTGCTACTTGACAATTCTAAAGAAGAGGCACGTCTGTTAGATCTCATCCATCTAGATGAAATGCGTCGTGAAGCTGCACTGGCCAACGAAGCACATAAGAGACGAATTAAGGTGAAATATGATGGCAATGTCAAGCCTCGCACCTTCTCAGAAGGAGACCTAGTATTTCTTTATGATTAGGAATCTGATAAGATAGGAACAGGGAAATTTGAACTATTCTGGCATGGCCCCTACATTGTCAAGCACGTTCTGACTAAGGGTTCCTACGAGTTGGTAGATTATGATGGGATTCCATTGGCGCAGCCTCACAATGGGTTGTATCTTAAACATTAATATGCTTGATTTTTCATAGTAAACATTGTATTATATGCTTTGATTGCATGTTTGTAGTAGTGTGTCTTTCAAAGTTTTTCATGTGGTTAGTAATCCACTTTTCATTTTTGTAGATGTATGTGTTATCACCAAAATAGGACCTGATAGGTTGCTGATCAGACTACCTTAGTGTAACTATTTCAAACCAATATTTTAGCTGAGGCTTAGCCTCCTCAGCCTAAGAGGGCTCTCTCAAGGGTTAATGATTTTGAATAAATATGTAAATAGATGGCTAACTCTATGGTTTATGATTTTGTAGGTTTGTTGGTTGAAGTATGGAGACTAGCTACCATTGGGCTATGGAGTCAGTGACAGGGATAAAGATAAAAAAATATTTCTTCTTATAAAACTGAGGCTTGTATATACTTCAATGAAAAAATGACACATTCAGGAAAGTCTCAATATCTTAAGGTTCAAAGGAAGTCAGAGCATGAGTGCATGAATTCTGAGTAATGATACCTCAAGATATTGAAAGGAAAGTATTTAACAGAGATTTATCAAAGCTTAACACTTAAGGAAGTCAGAGCATGAATGACCATGAATTCTAAGTAATAAGTATTAATCATTGAAAGAAACCACCCATAGATAGGACCTAAGAACTCAATTCACCATAATTTAACACTTAAAGGAAGTAAGAGCATGTTCCCATGAATTTTGAGTAATAAGCATTCAAACTATGGAAGTAAAACATATGATAGAATATAAAGCTCATTGAAGTACACTAAGAATCTCAACCTTAGAAAATTTAAACTAATTTTGTATATATTAGTGCATCCAAAGCATTTACAAAGTACACTGTTATGATAACATTTTCCAACCTCTAATACATTGAAGTTTACACTGTTTATAGGCACTTAGCCTTTACAACAAGTTTACCAAGTGGCTAGACTATTTAAATTTTAACTGACACTTAAATCTAACCATAAACTAGATTCTAGACACTAAGACTGACACCTTTTCGAAATAAGAGTAAGAGTCCTACTAGGACTTAAACTCCTAATTTTTACATTCAACAAAATTAATCCAAATCTTCTTTGGAAGGAATCTAATATTTTTACCATGCTGACCATTAACAAAATATTAATACTGTGACTGCATTCATGAAGTAACTTTGCCCATTATTTAGGAAAAGTTAGTTTGATGACCTGGTACATGTATGACTAGTGTCTTCAAACTCTTCCTTTAACTCAAGTCTCCACTTGGAAAATTTGATACTCTTTGTCACCCTGATACTTATTTAACACCCTGATATTATTTGACACCCTGATGATGGATAGATTTAAACATGCTTAGCCTTCCTCCCCCTTTCCATCATTTATCATGAAAATTCAACTTGTTGTCCAAAAACTCTGTTTTGAGCTACGAAATTAGCTTGTTTTAGTAGTGCACATAAAAGGATGATATTTGGTACTCTTCTGTTGATCTTTACCATTATAGGATATTTAATGATAAAAAAAACTAGATATAACCTTCAAAACATTTCATTTCCATTAGTTTAGGTCTCTCAAAACCAAAAGAAATCTTTAGAAATTCCGCAGCAAAAACTGGGCTTCAAGCCTGACACTTGCTGCGGAATTACCTAATACTTTTGAGATTTGAAAAAATTTAGATCTGAGCTTTAGAAAAGTATATGAACATGCCTGCATGTAGTTTATTGATAATATAAAACAAAAATATGATGATCTAATTATTATCTCCTTATCTATCAGCAGTTTCAAATATCTTTGCTCATGATTTCTCTTTCTAAGTCTCCTTTCTTTGATTCTATTTTCATCAACTCCATCTCTTCTTTAAAAATTTTCACTTGTCTTTGAAGGCTTCTCCTCTCTTCTTGTAAACATAAGTTCCTCTTTCTTGTATGTGATATTATGATGCATAAAGGTTGTGTCCTCTTCAACAGATTTTTGGATTTTGCAATGGATGTCTCAAAATGAGTAAATTGTTCATTTACTTTCTTCTCTACCTCATCTATCATCTCTCTATCTTTCTTATATCCTTCCAGCTCTTTCTTTGTCTCAGAAAATTCATCCTTAACAACTTTCAATTGTTCTTCCAAAATCTCCTTTTTAGTTTTCTCTATGACCTTGTCTTTTCCTTTTCTCTGTTTGATTGTTTCTTCTTTGTCTTTGCTTTGTCTTTTAGAAGAATCTGTCTCAGGTTTCCTTTGAAACTTTATTTTAGATTTATCTGTCTTCTTATCCTTGATAACCTCTATCTCACTTGGTTATATGACAATAACTTCTTGTGCCATTTCTCCCTTTCCTTTATCTTCCTTCTGTTACTATCACCTATAGTAATAGTTGCTGATATTTGTGACCTAGTGAGAGGTTTTCGAGGTTTGAAAAGAAAGGCTGAATCTTTTGAAGAGAAGTCTAATTTCTTGACTATGAGTCCCTTACCTTTGGCTTTAGATGTTTTAACTTTAGCTGCTTTCACCACAGGAGTTTCTGCAATTTCTATAGCCTGTAGAATGTCTTTAAGTCTGCCTTTACCTTTAACATCTTCTTCAGCATTTCCTTTAGATCTCTTGACTTCAGATTTGGTCTTGCTATCTGTCACATGTTTAGTTTTTTTCTTTCTAGTTCTAGTTGTTGGAGGTGATGATGTATTTTGGACTAAATCAGTTTTCTCTACCAAGTTTTTATCTGTAACCTTTAAACCTTTATGCTGATTTCCCTCTAATTCTACAGTAGAATTGACATCCATTTCTTGCTTTGAAGAAGAAGTTTTAAGCTTGGAGGGTTTTCTTGGAGATAAGACATCTAGCTCATATCCATTCATGAATAGGAATGATGCCCGGTCTCTGTTTAGTTTATTTAACTCCTCCAAAAATAGCAATTTCATCAACCCATGGTGAGAAATGGAAGTTTCATTTCTTTCAGGTTTTCCTCGCACCTTGTCTACCATTTTCTCGAGACTTCTAAAGAGATAGAATGGAATATCTATGAACTTCTTCCTTGTGAAGTGAAGCAATAATTTGAAATGACACATATAAATTGTCTGAAAACGACCTTCACATGTAAAATATTTTTGTATGACTGTTAACAACTTAGAAAATTCATCTTTAGGATAGGTTCTAGGAATTCCTTTAGTCATTTTAATCCCTGCATGCTCCAGCTTTAAGTAGTCATCACAAATTTTCAAATCAAACTAGGTAGCTTTAAACCATTCCTCTCTAGTTCTCGAGATCCCTGTTGCTTTAGAAATACTATCAGATGAATTTGGGATATGAAGACAACCTACCTTTGTAAATGTACCTCTGAAATTAGCCACAAAGTCTTGTGATACCTGTTGATGATGCCCTTGCAATTTCTGAAAGAATTCAATGCACCCTGCCTTTGTAAATAACTCGGTGAAATATTGATCCTCCAAGACTAAATCCAGAGCTGTAGGTTCATATCTGAATGGAAAACCTCCTTTATAAACCTTCTTTGGTGTAACCATTTCCTGTGTTATGCAGCGGTGGCCTTCCTTATAAGTTAACACCTGTTTAGGAGGATACCCTTGATGACAGAGAGTAGTTAAAATGGAAAGATAATGATATAAAAGCAAGGGTTTCTACTGGGGAGCTTATTGACAGAGAGATGCTTTGGTAGCAAATGATGAGCACAAAAAAACAAAGCGAAAGAGATAAGAGATAAGCTTTCAAAATCAGAATGAGAAGACGTAAAACAAATGATGACTGATATGAGAAAGTGTATAAATTTTAAATGATAGCTTTAGTCTGGCAGCAGGTCCTTGAAATTCTTAAACACTAACCATTCATCATTACTCTTTAAATCGTTAAAGGCTGGCAGAGTTTTCATAGCACGTTTAATTTCACAAGCGTCTGTTTCGCTACGAAACTACTAGGTGTTTCCATAGCGAATTCATTAATTTCGTGCTATATTTGCTGCGGACTCAGATAGTTTTCTGAAAAATGACCAGATTTTGGACTTATGATCATTTCAAAGTATCTATTCAGAACACACTCCTTCGATGTGACTTGGAATCATTCCTAACCCCTTATCCAAAGTTTTAAAAACTTAAATACAGCATAAAATTTATCATTTTATGATATCTTGCAACCTAACCAATTTGAAAGAGAATTATGACTAATTTTCAGGCATGAGATTTTGAAAATTTGAGGTGTGATAACAGTGGCTCCATTAGGGATAGTATGTCGCCTATGGTATACTAAGAACTAGTAGCTCCAGTGCTGCAATCCATTGCTTTAAAATAAAAACTCTAAAATTATGCCTAATCTACTTCAAATTGTACCTATTAAAAATGCTCATTCAACCTTGAGCTTATTTGCATATTCCTACCTACCTACACTATCAACTGCAAATTTCTTTCAGCTCAATCAATGTGAAATTTCCAATGTAGCCAATTATTTGTTTTATCTAATATTTGAGTTTTTTTATTGTATTAGACTCCAAAGCAACTATGATATTGTGATGACCAATGCCACTGAAATTGTAACTGATCTTCATAGTAAAAATAAAACTGAAACACTGGAGGGTAGAACTCTTCCATTTATTTAGCTATAGGATCCCAGAAAACATGATCAGCTTGATGATCATCATAACATCCTGTAACTTCTAACAACTGATTTTTAGCCAGAAAAAATTGATTTGATAAGCTATCCAACTACCTTTCTGAATGATTCCCATAGAAAATGTAATTTTCCTGATTATTATGATCATTATTTGAAGTAGGCTGCTGCAAAGTATGACATAAATAATCAACCTTTTTCTTCTAGTGAGGGTTATAAAAACAGTCTTCTAGTATTTCTCCTTGTTGTCTACAATTATTTTCATCTTCATTATGATCCAAAGACTGACAAGTTTGTTGCATTTTTACATCAATATCGGAGGATGTAACATGGTTTTCATAAGTATACTCTTGCTGATTTCCATGATGCATTTTATGGGATGCTATCTTTTCTTCTAGGTGTTGAGATGCCTTGTTATGAAGAGCCTCAAAAATTTCTTCATCCATAAATTCATCATCATCATAACAATCCTCCAAATACTGAATAAAACTCACAGAATGTTTACAACAATCTTTGACCAGCAATACGAAGGGATGGCACTCTTTATACATCTCATAGAATTCATCATGAAAATTAGCAAGAGAATATAATGAGCCATTTGCTAAACCTTTATACCAAGACCATGCTTTTCCTTCTAGAGTGGTCATAAACATCTTCATAAGATAGTCTTCAGGGATCTGAACCTTAAGAATATGTACATGCAGATGAAACCTAACCAAATGAAGAGCAGCATTGTCTTTCTTTTCATCTTTGAATATTGGAAGATCATCTAACCAATCAACCTTTGGCATAACATTTGGAAAACCAGGAATATGAGACCAATTCATAGGAGCATACTTGGCATTTTTTCTTGCAATGGAACTCATCTTGAAACTTCATTTAGCAACTAATCTTCTAGTAGTGGAGTCACCTTCCAATTTGATTATTTGATGTGTGGGGTCGGCAAAGTAGTTTTGCAGCCTCGAACAGATTCTGAGTTCTTGCTACCTTCAAGAGTTAAACTTCATAATTTTTGGGAGCTGTATATCTTTAGACTCTCGGCAGACGCACCAAAATGTTATCACCAAAATGGGACCTGATAGGATGCTGATCAGACTACCTCAGTGTAACTATTTCAAACCAATCTTTTAGCTGAGGCTTAACCTCCTAAGCCTGAGAGGCCTCTCTCAAGGGTTAATGATTTTGAATAAAGATGTACATATATGGCTAACTCTATGGTTTATGATTTTGTAGGTTTGTTGGTTGAAAGATGGAGACTAGCTACCATTGGGCTATGGATATAGTGACAGGGATAAAGATAAAAAGATAGCTCTTCTTATAAAACTGAGGCTTGTAATACTTCAATGAAAGAGTGACACATTCAGGAAAGTCTCAATATCTTAAGGCTCAAAGGAAGTCAGAGCATTCGTGCATGAATTATGAGTAATGATACCTCAAGATATTGAAAGGAAAGTATTTAACAGAGATTTACCAAAGCTTAACACTTAAAGGAAGTTAGATCATGAATGACCATGAATTTTGAGTAATAAGTATTAAACATTGAAAGAAACCATCCACAGACAGGACCTAAGAACTCAATTCACCATAATTTAACACTTAAAGGAAGTCAGAGCATGTTCCCATGAATTTTGAGTAATAAGAATTAAAACTATGGAAGTAAAACATATGATAGAAGATAAATCTCACAGAAGTACACTAAGAATCTCAACCTTAGAAAAGTTAAACTGCTTCTGTATATATCAGTGTATCCAAAGCATTTACAAAGTACATTGTTCTGATAACATTTTCCAACCCTTAATACATTGAATTTTACACTATTTATAGGCACTTAGCCTTTACAACAAGTCTGCCAAGTGGCTATACTATTTAACTTTCAACTGAAACTTAAATCTAACCATAAACTAGATTCTAGAGACTAGGACTGACACCTTTTTGAAATAAGAGTAAGAGTCCTACTAGGACTTAAACTCCTAATTATTACATTCAACAAAATTAATCCAAATCTTCCTCGAAAGGAATCTAATCTTTTTACCATGCTGACCATTAACAAAATATTAATACCATGACTTCATTCCTAAAGTAACTTTTCCCATTATTTAGGAAAAGTTAGTTTGATGACCTGGCACATGTATGACTAGTGTCTTGAAGCTCTTCCTTTAACTAAAGTCTCCACTTGGAAAATCTGATACTCTTTGTCACCCTGATACTTCTTTAATACCCTAATATTATTTGACACTCGGATGATGGGCAGCTTTAAACATGCTTAACCTTCCTCCCCCTTTCCATCATTTATCATGAAAATTCAACTTGATGTCCAAAAACTCTGTTTTGAGCTACGAAATTAGCTTGTTTTAGTAGCGCACATAAAAGGATGATATGTGGTACTCTTCTGCTACTCTTTACCATTAGAGGATATTTAATGATAAAAAACAACTAAATATAACCTTCAAAACTCTTCATTTCCATTAGTTTAGGTCTCAGAGCAGAAAGAAATCTTGAAATTCCACGGCAAAAGTGACCAAGCACGACATGTTTGTGGAATTACCTAATACCATAGTCAAGATCTGGCTTATGCTCGACAGAAAATTATATGAACATGCCTGCATGTAGTTTATTGATAATATAAAACAAAAATATGATGATCTAATTGTTACCTCCTTATATCTGAAGCAGGTTTTAAATATCTTTGCTCATGATTTCTCTTTCCATGTCTCCTTTGTTTGATTCTATTTTCATCAACTATCTCTTCTTTCAAATCTTTCACTTGTCTTTGAAGGCTTCTCCCTCTCTACTTGTAAACATAATTTCCTCTTTCTTGTATGTGACACTATGATGCGTAAAGGTTGTGTCCTCTTCAACATATTTTTGGCTTTTGCAACGAAAGTCTCAAAATGAGTAACTTATTCATTTACTTTCTTCTCTACTTAATCTATCATCTCTCTATCTTTCTTATATCCTTAAAGCTCTTTCTTTGTCTCAAAAAATTCATCCTTAACAACTTTCAATTGTTCTTCCAAAATCTCCTTTTCAATTTTCTCTATGACCTTGCCTTTTCTCTTTGTCTGTTTGATTGTTTCTTCTTTGTCTTTGCTTTGTCTTTTAGAAGAATATTTCTCAGATTTCCTTTGAAACTTCTTTTAAATTTTTCTGTCTTCTGATCCTTGATAACCTCTGTTTCACTTGGTGATATCACAAAATCTTCTTTTGCCATTTCTCCATTTCCTTTATCTTCCTTCTATTTACTATCACCTATAGTAATAGTTTCTGATATTTGTGACCTAGTGAGAGGTTTTAGAGGTTTGAAAAGAAAGGTTGAATCTTTTGAAGAGAAGTATAATTTATTGACTATGAGTCCCTTACCTTTGGCTTTAAATGTTTTAACTTTAGCTGCTTTCACCATAGGAGTTTCTGCAATGTTTATAGCCTATATAAGGTCTTCAAATCTGCCTTTCCCTTTAACATCTTCTTCATCATTTCCTTTAGATCTCTTGGCTTCAGATTTGATCTTGCTTTCTGTGATATGTTTGTTATTTTTCTTTCTAGTTCTATTTGTTGGAGGTGATAATGTAACTTGGACTAAATCAGTTTGCTCTACCAAGTCTTTATCTGTAACCTTCAAACCTTCATGCCGATTTCCCTCTAATTCTGCAATAGCATTGACATCCATTTCTTGCTTGGAAGAAGAAGTTTTAAACTTGGAGGCTTTTCTTGGAGATAAGACATCTAGCTCATATCCATTCATGAACAGGAATGCTGCCCAGTCTCTGTTTAGTTTATTTAACTCCTCCAAGACTAGAAATTTCATCAATCCATGGTGAAAAATGGAGGTTTCACTCCTTTCAGGTTTTCCTTGTACCTTGTCTTCCATTTTCCAGAGACTTCTAAAGAGATAGAATGGAATATCTATCAACTTCTTCCCTGTGAAGTGAAGAAATAATTTGAAATGATACATATAAATTGTCTGAAAACGAAATTTTCATGTAAAATATTTTTGTATGACTGTTCACAACTTGGAAAATTCATCTTTAAGACAGTTTCTGGGAATTCCTTCAGTCATTTTAATCCATTCATGCTCCATCTTTAAGTAGTCATCACAAATTTTCAAATCAAACTTGGTAGCTTTAAACCATTCCTCTCTAGTTCTCGGGATCCCTGTTGCTTTAGAGATACTATCAAGTGAAATTGGGATATGAATACAACCTACCTTTGTAAATGTACCTCTGAAATTAGCCACGAAGTCTCGTGATACATGTTGATGATTCCCTTGCAATTTCTGAAAGAGTTAAATGCACCCTGCCTTTGTAAATAACTTGGTGAAATATTGATCTTCCAAGACTAAATCTGGAGCTGTAGGTTCATATCTGAATGGAAAACCTCCTTTATAAACCTTCTTTGGTGTAGCCATTTCCTATGTTATGCAGTGGTGGCCTTCCTTATAACTTAACACCTATTTGGTAGAATACCCTTGATGATAGAGAGCAGTTAAAATGGAAAGAAAATGATATAATAGCTAGGGTTTCTACTGGGGAGCTTATTGACAGAGAGTTTCTTTGGTAGCAAATGATGAGCACGGAAAAACAAAGAGAAAGAGATGAGAGATAAAATTTCAAAAGTAGAATGAGAAGACATAAGACAAATGATGAATGATATGAGAAAGTTCATAACTTTTAAATGATGGCTTTAGTATAGCAGCAAGTCCTTGAAATTATCAAACACTAACCATTCATCATTACTCTTTAAACGATTAAAAGTTGACATTTTTTTTGTAGCATGTTTCATTTGACAGATGTCAGTTTCGCTACGGAACTACTAGGTGTTTCTGTAGCAAATTCGTTAATTTCGTGCTATATTTGCTATGGAATCATAAAATTTTCTCACAAATGACCATATTTTGGACTTATTTTCATTTCAAAGTATTTATTCAGAACACACTCTTCAATGTGACTTGGAATCATTTCTAACCCCTTATCCAAAGTTTTAAAAATTTAAATACACCACAAAATTTATCATTTTATGATATCTTGAAACCTAACCAATTTGAAAGAGAATTATGACTGATTTTCAAGCATGAGATTTTGAAAATTTGAGGTGTGATGCGGGTATGAATCTTAAGAACCATTTCTTGGATATGATGATGGTGCTAGTCATAGTACGCAGAATCTATCCTCTACATCATGGACCATTTTTGCTTCAAGTGGCGAGTTAGTGAGTTTCCAAGATATTTGTATTGGTTGATCGACCAAAAATATCGTTGAGTATAGTGGGTTGATCGACCTCCTTTCCGATTCCATTTTACTTGGAATTTTCCGCATCATCATCAGGCTAGACTCATAACTTGTCGTACTACAACTTACTAGTTTTTATAATGTCTGAAATCTAGGATTAAATCACATGTTCCTTAGAGTTCGTCTTTTGGAAAGACATTTTGATTAAATCCAATATCAACACATTTCCAGAAAAATTAACACTTTAGTTGATTCTTTAGTAAATTATGTGTTAAATAGACATTTGCAACATATGTAAAAATATATTTTCAATTCACATCACACAATTGAATAGGATTGCACATAATCATAGGAAAACATTGAAAGTAAAATAGATTTATAATTGGGTTTTTCACAAAATTTTTGTCCAAGACACGTTGATCATTTGAACTCAAAATTTATACAGACATAACATAATCTAAGTAGACCTAGTGATGCTTATGATAACAGGTCACTTCTTGGGCTATCATGCGTAATAGCCTCATCAAATGGCTAGGCACACCAATGGTACGGCGTTGCAGCCTCATAGGTAACTCCTCGATCCATACATCTGGTATCCCAAGATTCAATCTCTCCAGATGTTGTTGCAACTCAGCAACAGTCTCGGCTAAATCCAAATCCCAAAGGACTGCTCTCTCGGCAATCCTCTATGTTGGTTCTCTCACTTGCTGTGCACGACCGACTGGTCGAACAATACCCACATCTACATACATAAAACATATTTATTTTAGCCGTGGAAACATAAAAAACACAAAAATATGTAAAAAACCCAAAAAATAAAAAACATGGTCAAACATTTTACCTATAACACCCCATTGAGCACTGGCTGGTAAAATCAAATCTGTATCTCCATGGAAATCCATCCTTGCATATGGATGCTCCTCTATGAAGATATTCAGTCTTCGGAGCCAACTGAAGAATGCAGTGGAAAACGAGATCGATGACTAACCAGCATGTCTATCCATCAGCTCTACCCACCGCTGCATCCATGGATCTCTAGGACGAGCTAAACCCGATGTCACATGTTGTGGCTGCATCAATGGAACTTGCTCCAAAATGAAAGTGATCAAGATCGATCCATAGCTAAAATTATTCACCTTGCCACTTTTTACTTTGGTCAGTTGTTCTTTCATCTGAAGGAGTGCTGCTTTAGCCCAGTTGAACATGGTTGGTTTGAGACACTCAAGCGCATATTGCATGTATGATCTGTTCATGGCACGAAGTGTCACGCTGCTAGCTATTTTATCGATAGTAAATAGGAGCATTCAAAAAGGCATATCACGTACATATTTGATATTTATATTTCCATATTTTAAGACTGGAGGTGAACAAAATACAAAGCGTAGATGAGTCATCACCATCTCACCTACCTGAGGAGGGCACGTAAGGAAGTGAGAACACATCTCGACAAACCTGTTATAAAGTAAATGTCAACAACCAATATTGGGAGCACTTTTTCCCCAATGTGAAATTCCTTTAGTGTCGGGTCCCATGAATGAATCAAGAACTGAAATAGTTCCATGTGTTGCCTCATCCCTAACAATCTAAAGTACTTGAGAAACCCGCGGTCTCTGAGGGCTCTCACAGTGCTAAGATCATTTAGTGCAACCATATCATGTTCTTCATGTTCTCTTTCTCGCCATGTAATCAACATTTAGATCCAATCAAAGTCTAAAATCAAACCATAGCCTTAGTTAGGATCAATTCCATGCAAAAAACTGGAGAAATTTTAGGCAGAAAACAAGATGCAAGTTTCTAAAATGCGCCCAACGCACTCCTGAGTGGAAGACAAAGCATTGCAGAGGAACTGGCCTTTTTTCCAGCCTCTCTGCAACGCAATTTTCGACATTCAAGGGTGATTGGTCCTAGGGCATTGTATATTTACCCTAGGAGCCCCAAAACCCTAAAAAAATTGAATGAAAACTGAACAAGGATGCAACTAATAGAAAGAGGAAGGTAATATCTCCTACCTGGTCTAGACAACACAAGAAATGGTCCACAAAATCTTTCACAATCAACAACTGAAGTTCGAGTGTAAAACTGGCTCAGAGCACTGAAATCTAAATGGTAAATATGAAATGGTAAAAATGACGTGGTAATTTCTTATTTTAATAGTCTTTTTTATTAATTTATGCATATTTAATGAATTGACTATGGTTTTTACCTATTTTTACTATTTTAACAGGTATTATTAATCCATTTGGTGGTTCTTTGAGCAGGTTTACGGTAGATTATAGTGATTTCATCATGCATGATCGTGAAATGAAATTTTGACCACAAAGCACACATTTAACTCTTTTTCGAGCTTTGTTAAACATGAAAAAGGAACCTGGACTACATTTCATATCTTTTTAGACTCCTAAAATATGAAAAGGAATTGAAATGAAATCTACTCAGTATAAGTTTAACCCTTTTCTGGACTGAGATAGATTATGTTTACGAAAAATGAAAACCCTAGTCGAACATGGCTAGGAGGTTCTCTCAGGTATTATTTTATTTTTTGAAACTTGTGGAAGGTTTTATTTTCCTCCCACTTTTTCAAACTCTCTAAACATGAAAAAGGATATAGTTCCCTTCACTATCGGTAGACTTGTTAAAGCATAAAATGACAGGACTTTCCATCATGAAAAGATCAAGTTACACCTTCGATGGACCTTATACTTGGATCACATGACGATGGATTTACCTAAAGGGTGGAATTATACATCAAGAATATGTTATCCTCCTAAAGCTTTTTAAAAAAATAAAGAGGTACTTATCAGCAATGACTAGGGAAAATTGGAAAGGGATAAAACACTTTATGGTAGCAAGTCGCTCTTGAACATGACACTCATTCACTTCATCTCCGTGAATTTTGGGTTGGGTAATCTGCTTGATGGTCTATCATACCCATGGTTTATCACACCATCCATCACTTTGGTTTTGGGTCAATGTTTCCAACTCATACAGTGTCGTCGATATGTTCAAGGGAATTCACTCAGTTATTCCTCATCCTTTGCAATACTCATAAACCTTAATTTCGTGATGGCCATCCCTGAAAATTGCTTCATCAGTTACATTCTATCTCTAAAATCATTACTCCTGTTTCGTGTCATTGATGGAGAAAACATCAAGGCCCTCCTGCGACAAGTCACTTCCTATCGACATCAACTCATTATCGAGGAATTTGACTTAGAAACAACCTTTTAGTACCTTGGAGCTTGTTTGCATTAACGACAGGTTTCTCGCTTACAACAATAGGTTGACATCACAGGCCTTTGACCAAAAGACTTTGTATGGTGTTTGACATCAAATCATCTGTTCACACCATGTAGAATGTACTGCAGTACCTTGAGAGCCATTATCATCAACAGTGGTTTCTCTCGCATATGTTAATGGCTTACATCATTGGCTAGTAATTATACAATGTCTTCCAATGTTCAACTTTATATCACATATTCACATGGTTAGACTCGTACTTAAGCGATCAAGTGAATGATATAGAAGACCCCAGATCTAGTTTCATCCATCTGGGTTTCGATTTCAGGAGTAGTACCAAATCATCCGTATGATGTTCTTTACACAGATGTTCATCCTATCATGGTTCTATATATGTAGACGAATTTATGATGTTATGATATTTTATGTGTTGATTATGGGTATGCCTCCCTCAACAATTCATGTCCAAGATGAAAATATATCATGATGTAATGTATTGTAATTGATGCAGTTCACCGTCCACTTCAGATCCTACTCATCACATCGTAAATCATATCGATCAACATTATCACTTTTGACTTCATGCTTTAGGGGGTAGCTGTTATAGGTCAATTTGGGCATCACTCTCAAAAATAATATTAGTCTCCTTAGGGTCTATCATACTCTAAATTAGTTGCTACATGCCCTAAAAAATTCATCCTATTGATGGTTTTCCTTCATGAAATTTTCACTACTTAGATGCGAGTTGAAGTGTTCCATTGAGCCATCAACACACCCCTAGACTATATTAAGTGATTTTCATAGCAACTACTCCCATGAAAATCTGCGTTGCAGAGGATCTAGGCCCACTTCAGAGTCCGTTGGTCGACTGGGAGCAAATTTTTCATTAGATTCCGGGAATATTCCCAACCTCTAGTGGCTTCTAGAAGTTGTCCTAGCTATCACATCATCTGATAAATTCGAATATGGAGACCATGGAGCCATTGAAACTATTATCCTCATATTCCCATGAAAAAGGCAACCTCTTCATCCATTTTTTGAAAATCCATTCAATGATTCATTAATGTCAAGCTGCCTTCATGTACTTATAAATTGAGCATTGATCATGGTGCACAAGAGAGCAATAATTTGTATTAGTAGAGCTATGTTGGTGACATCATAAATCCTCTTGGAGATGTCGGATGGCTAGTGTGTTATGCTATCGAGTGATGATGCTAGTGTGATGAGGATGGACTGAGCTGAGCGAGTTGACATCGAATTGATCCAACCGGTTGTAACTCCTCCTTCTTATCATATAATAAAGAAATGTTTTCCTTTCCTAATACATGTTTCAATGATGTTATATGTGTATTTACAAGTGAAATCAATTCAAATTGTTTAACATGAATAGATCATATGACTATATGTCGCTTTCTGTCATCTGCTTTACCATTATGAAAGTACTAACTGTAAGTGATTTGGCTGATTGAGAATGGCGTAAGCTTACCTAAAGGACGAGGAAAAAAGATAATGTATTACAAGTAGGTTTTCTTCCCTTATATGTTAATTTTAACGAAAAGGTCAAATATATTTCTTTCTGTTGTTCTAAGTGCGACCACCTCACTTAGGGAAAGCATACTTATCCATAGGTTTGATTTCCATAAAGAGAGAGAGAGAGAGGAGGGATAAATGGAGGGTTGTGGGGAGTGGGAAATATGAGGTAGTATGAAGGAGACTAGAATGTGGGAGAGAGAGAGAGAGACTGGGAGAGTGGAAAGTGAGGTAGTGAGAGAAATATAGAGGATGGATTGTGAGGGAGTGGGAAATTAGGATAGTTAAGGGGATATGGAGTTAAATGGGATATAGGGAGAGGGAAAAGTCATAAAGAGAGAGAGAGAGAGAGAGAGAGAGAGAGAGAGAGAGAGAGAGGTAGAGGGAGAGAGAGGGAACAAGGAGTAGGAGAGTTAGAATGATAAATAGAGGTGGAGGGAGTGGTAGAAGGGGGAAATTAGAGGGGTACAGAGAGAAGGAGGAGAGGGAAAAGGTAAGAGAGAGAGAGGGGGAAGGAGAGGGTGGGTGGGTAAGGAGGAGAGAGGAGGAAGGGATAAAGAGAGAGAATGGGGGAAAGAGAGGTTTTGATGTAGTGGGTAGTGGGGAGAGAGAGGAACAAGTTTAGGGAGAGAGATATATGAGGGAGATGAAGGAAGAAATATGGTTAGAGAGAGAGATAGACAGATATAAAGTGAGATATTGAAAGATATATAGGGAGAGAAATATATAGTATTATAGATAAAAGAAGAGAGAAATAGAGGAGAGAGATCGAGGGAGGGAGTGGGAGTCGAAAGGGGGGAGATGAGAGGGGAATGGGGGAGTGATGCTAGTAGGGAAGAGGGAGAGGAAGAGGAGAGAAGGGAGGCTAGGGTGGTAAAGGGAGGGAGAAGAGAGGGGGTGAAGGGAGGGATATATGGAGTGGTATATCAAGGAGATAGGTAGGATAAAGAGTGGTGAAAGAGAGATAAATGGAGAGATAATTTTGGAGAAGACGGAGGAAGATCCGGATAAAGAGAGATAGAGAGAAATTGATTGAATGACATAGAGAAGGAGGGATGTAGAAATAATTTGTGTGTGTGAACGAGAGAGAGAGGGAGGGATAAAGGGAGGGAGCAAAGCTAAGGAAAGGAGGGAGGGACAAGTAGGAGGTAGGGGAATTAGGGATCTTGAGGAAGGGAGGGAGGGAGATGGAGGTAGGTGGGAAGATTATAAGGTATAGGTAAAGAGAGAAGGTGTGAGGGATGGAGGGTGAGTGAGTGAGAGAATGGTAGGGAGAGAGAGAGAGAGAGAGAGAGAGAGAGAGAGTTTGGTGGGGGAGGAAAGGTAGGAGGGAGGAAGAAGGAGGTATATAAATAGATAGAATCAAGAGGGAGAGAGATATATATAGAGAAAGAGAGAGAGATAGATATATAAATAGAGAGAGAGAGAGAGAGAGAGAGAGAGCAAGGTATGGAAGACAAAGAGCCCATAGGAAAGGGAGTGAAGGTGGAAGTGGGGAGGGAGGTTGATGAAGAGAGGGACGGAGGGAGAGTGAGAGAGATAAAGAAAGAGATAGAGAGAGTGTGTGAAATGGAGATAGGGATGGAAGTAGGTAAGAAAAAAGAGATAGATATAGAGAGAGGTAGAGAGGAAAGGAAGGGGACATAGGGGAAGGTTGGGGGGAAGTGAAGGAGATATGGAAAAGGATACATAGAGATATGGAAAGAGAGGGGAATAGATAATGGTAGGGATATCGATGTAGGTTGATGGAGATAGAGATAGATTAGGAGAGAGAGGGATGAAGGAAGTGGTGTAGAGAGGTACTACGAGAGAGGGGGAGAGATAATTAACGAGAGAGAAAAATAGTAGAGGAGAGAGAGAGGAGAGAGGGAGATGGGGATAGAGAGGGGGTTGAGGCAAAGATAGGGTAGAGAGTTAAAGATAGTGAGAGAGAGAGAGAGAGAGAGAGAGATATTGGTAGTAAACGAGTGAGAGGGAGGGAGGAGGTTTGGAGGGAGAGAGAAAGGGAGGGAGTTAGAGAGGCTATGAGGAAGGTAGAGAGAGATGGATGGATGGTTTGGGGGGATCAAGATAGGGAGAAACATAGAGAAGAGAGAGAGTCGTGATGTGATATAAATTACTAAGTCATAATGAGTTGTTTTTATGTGAGTCTTACCCATGGTTTATGAGATCATGTGTGAACAAGTGAAATTATAATAATACCTAACACATGAAAAAAAATTGAAATTACAAAGGAGGGATGATAATTCATACCTATTTATTGAAAAAAAATATGGTTTGTGTAGCTAGATCTAGGGAATACACAAGAGATATATTCACTTCTATATCCCAAATTCCACGTAAAATACCTACACATAATCAACCAACAAGACTACCAAACATATTTCCTACAACATCCATCAAGCTGATAATAATTGGAAAGCAATGAATAATATATAATAACCAAAGGAAATTAATATAAGGGAAATAACTTGACTCTCATTATGCTAAATAAATGGTATAATAAAAATGATACACCATCAAAATTAGATCTCTCCTCTCAAATTTACAATCCTCGTCTCCTCTTCTACTTCTCCTTAACATGACTTGTTTATATAATCCCTCTTCCCTGTCTAGGAGAATCTATTTCAACACCTAGGGGCTAGTGAATTCAAGGAACATCTATAATAATTTACCCCTAACATACTCATATATAAATCAACCAATATAATCTCATAATAAATGAAAAGATATAGAATGATCAATAATGGCGTAGGTTATATAAGGATAAACTATGCCAGTCATCTCTCGTTATACACTATGAAGAAGATAAGTGTCACATGATGTAAGTGGAAAACTAAGGATACTACTACAAAAGAGTCAAAATCAATGAAAAATGTTATGCACCAAGGTAAGAAATATAAAGGTTCTTGCAACTGACTCAATGTGGGTAGAATGGGCTATAGAACATTTCATCTAATTCATGAGGTCAAAAGAGAAATTGATGACCAAAATAAATTACAAAAACACAAAGCTCAAAATGGTAGGAAGGAGCCATGACTACAAAATTGGTTCATATTAACTCAATAGATGAAGTCTCAACCATACTAACATCATCCTTGAGTTATAAATATGCATGTTTGGTAATAAAGAGAAACTAAACATGGATGTGAACAATTAAGTGTTGATCCCTGACATGAAACTCTAGGACATGGCCACAAGAAATATAGAGTGGATCCATGTGAAAATTCAAAATAGCATAGCCACCAGTAAATACAATGTGTATGTATGTGACTGTATACATCAATAGGATTATGGAAGCATAGAATAAAGGTTCCCTATAATATTCCTCAATATATATAAAATGATACATAATTGAAGGATGCCATATAAGAGTGAAATGTCCCTAGACCAAGGTTTCTACCAAACCTCGATCATACAAATACACAACGTGTAAATAGATGTGTTGATTTCAAGCATTTTAGAAACTACCTTATTACCATTCATTGTCATATATCATTAATAGACAAAATGGGAACAACCAATGATGAAAATGGTACCCAGGTTACCTAGCACACTGCACTAATTGTGAATAAATTGGCTTTCATTGAAAACTAACAGACTTGGCTAATTAAGAGTTAAAAAGGAAAACCTATTATTAATCACAAAGAATATTTCCATTGAGGTTTGCAAACTCCAAGGTACTATTGATTCCTCAATCAAAAACTTGGATAATGAGTTGAAATTTATATGAAACAATCAATTTATGGAGGGTCTTAATATATCCCCCCATCAATCGACATGGAACATACATAGATTTGATGTAAATTAGACGAAGTCATGAATTATAATCAACATACGAATGGATGGCACCAAAAGGTCAACAATGACTGAAAATGGATGACTTAAGTTGAAAATTCACTTGAAGATCTAAGAAAACAATAAAAAAATCACTTGGAAGCATTGGGTGACGAGGACCACATTATATCATGCAATAACATGAGGAATTAATGCACAATCCATAATGATATGAAGAGGAACCAACCAAAGGAGTAGAAAACTCGTATGTATGATATGACTCTTATGCAATCTAAAATATAGATGTGAGGAAATGATGCAAACATGTTCTATGTTAAGGAATGACACAATTCACACTTTCATTTTTACTGATAACATATGTAAATTCACTTCCCTTTTCCTCGTTTTAGTCTCCTTCATAATTTAATGAGCAGAAAAGATAAGACAATTAAGATCAATATTTCCCTTTCCATTTAGTTTTAACAAGACTTAAAAAGAGAGGAAAGGATTCCTGGTTCCTTTTAGTGTTTAACGAGCATGAGAAGGATAAACACGAAGCTCATCTTGGAGGAATGAAAGGTATAAATGGTATCAACTAGTCTCGAGCTAATGAAACTACCATAAGCATAATGAGGTACAAAGGTTGGAAAATAAGATCACCAACTGTAGTAGCCCCCCTCATAAAGGTAATACTACCAAGCAACAACAAGAAATGGACCAAGAATAATTTGATATGGTTGAAAAATGAGACAAAAGCTTAACAACGTGCATAAATAAGGCTAAATGTAGAAGAAGACACAAGGAATGAAAGGGATTGAATCCTCATAGAGTAAGGCTAGGAGATGAAAAAGAAGAGTAAATGAGGCACATATTATCTGTAATGGTGTGAAAAAGGGATGGAATCCCAAAAAATTATTTATTTTTAGAATAAAGGGGATCCTTGGTTGTCGATGCTAGTTTCTTTATGTTCTTGTGTCTTATGGTTTACCACTAGGAACCCTCTTGATATCCTATTGCTAATTTTTAATTTTATTAAATATTACCCCATACCTATAATTTTTGACTCACTTAGGAAGGAATTAATCTCTCCCCTTGTCTTTCCATGCCACACCCAATATTATTTCTTCTATTTGATTCATTTTTTCCTGGTTCCCAACGACTAATTGTGCATTGATTTTGTCTCATACTTCCCATATCTAACATCCCCTATTAAAACATTGTGCTAAAAGGAGCCTAAAAAACCCCCTCATGAAGTGGCCATGTGCCTACCAGAGTGCCTATAAATGGGTGGATAACTCCATTCCTAAGGGAAATATAATTGTGTAATTTCCTTGAATTCCTCTCATTAGAGCATAAAATCCCTAAAATTATTCGATTTTTACTTTATTTATAATATACAGAATATGTGTATGAATATATTTTGGATTCTTATCATTAAATTTTCACTTGAAAAACCGTAGTTATAAATAAAAATTTGATTGATAATTATTTTAAAGGAAAACTTTACATAATTTAAATTAGAAAAAAAAAAGGCTTCACAAACTTATCATTTATACAATACATTGAAAAAGTCAATAGACTTATGCACAAATTTTTATCCTTAATTATTTATAAGAGAGAAAACATAAAATAATAGATCTCATTCCTTTTTAAATGAAGGGGAATGTTTAATTTAACATACCTAAGTTCAAAACTTATTAAAGAGGACAAAGATATTCTATGGAGAAAATATGTTCAGAAACTACATGTTTAAGTGATGCAAACATGTAATATAGGAGAACCCTTTTTCATTTAAAAATATGAAAGAACATAAAATGTAATCATCATTATAACATTCACTATGCACTAAATATAAAGTTAGTTAAAATCAACTACATGTCATGTTATGGCCTAGTTTTGTTCATGTATTAGCATATACCACAACGTACTAGGAAATGAATTTAGAACAGAGAATATGTTGTGGAAGCCTGATATATAAAACTTAAAAACATAAATATGTGGAATCCAAGTGGTATTTTCATCAATGCTCTACATATAGTATCTCTATACTTCCTCATATGTTCCTAATGATGTAGGCCCTTTCATACATGTGTGTTACTACTAAGATATTATCCTATATATTTTGGAATGTACTATATGAACTTTGGTTTCCTAAGTTATTTGAAAAATATCTAGAAGGATAGAGAGATTTTGTAGATCATTGATTATATATATATATATATATATATATATATATATATATATAGCGATGTAATATTAAGAGTTTCTATAGTTTTGATGGGATTACTTTGAAATTTCTTGCCATACTTATTTTATGATATGATAGATGTTTAATATTATAATATAATGGAATATTGTGATGTATGTTAATGATTTTTATATCGTTATATTAATTATGCATGCCCTTAGTTCTAATATTGAATGATTATGATTAAGAAAAAAAATAAAGTAGTATCTTTGATTCTCTACAACTAATAAAAAGAACAAGTACCCTACAATCCTTAAGTGAGGGGTCGTTACATTAGGAGGGTGAATATTCTGACATAATAGACTACATGAAGCCTAACTTGGACATATTCTATGGAATTTAGGTCTATCATAGTTCTAACAACATTTTCCCATTAGTAGGACTTGTTGCGTACTAACAATTACAAAGTGGGTTATGGAGAAGGTTGTGTAAAGGAAAGAATTAATGAGTTCACTTACCACTAAAGTTTATATGTTAGAAATTGTATTAGAATATTTAAGAATAAATATTTGCTTGAGTGTTTGTGAGATATATTTTTGGTGGAATCCTTATAAAATTCACATGATTGGTCAAAATACTAATGGAAGAACATCAAATTTGGAAACAAGTTTCTATGTTAGAAATTGTATTAGAGTATTTAAGAATAAATGTTTTCTTGAGTGTTTGTGAGATATATTTTTTAGGGAATCCTTATAAAATTCACATGATTGGTCAAAATACTCATGGAAGAACATCAAATTTGGTTTTCGTGGCTAAAAATTGAATGGATTGTCAAGAATGTATTAAAGATATAACAATTTCATCATATAATAACCCAATTAATTAACTATTGATACAAATATGTAGTGGAAGTATTTTCTTTAGAGTTTTTAATCCAATGAAATTATTTTTTGATTGAGGCACTCAAAACATTACAAGGGGTTATGTAAGATAGTTATTAATGAAATACCAAAATAGTTAGCATATGCTACCAAAACCCACTAATATACAGTGGGAAGCCCCATAAGGTGGGGTGGAATGATTAGAGGGATTAATGAGGGGGAACATCATAATTTTATTGTATAGTAGCAATGGTGAAGGTATTGTATAAGTTTATAAGTTAATTTTGTTGAATTTTATCAATTATGTAAGAGAGTCATTAATGAAATACCAAAATAGTTAGCATATTCTACCAAAACCCACTAATATCTAGCGGGAAGCCCCTTAAGGTGGGGTGCAATGATTAAAGGAATTGATGAGGGGGAAAATCATAAGTTTTTTTTATAATAGTGATGGTGAAGGTATTTAGTGATGGTGAAGGTATTGTATAAGTTTATAAGTTAATGCTGTTGAATTTTATCAATGGACTAGTTGAAGCATCTATTCTTGTATTGGATCTAGTTTTGATGCAATTATAATGTTAGTTAGTAATGTTATCTTAGTAAATTCAAGGGTTTACAAAAAGAAATAAAAGTGAGAGATAGGCATTGGAATGTTCACAATGTAAGATAAAAAGTCATTCATGAAATGATTGCCATTAATGAGATAATAATAATAATTTTTTTTTTTGTATCCAAGAGGAATTGAGTAACCCTTCTCACAAGTAAATACACTACTAGTAAACCTTTGATGTCTAGGCATGTCCTCATATCTCTAAATAAAGTCACAACTAGAGAGATTTGAAACTTGGATATCTTAGTTTTCACATTAAACTACCCCTAGGACTAACATAATATTATTATAAAAACAAGAATATTATAAACATACTAAAACAAAATTATAATATATTAATTTCATAATGAAAAACAGTATATAAGATTATCTATAATTATAAACAAAACTTAAATATATATTCAACTCAAAGTCTATCATTTATCAATTTTTTCTTTAAGATAGCATAATCTAAAATATTATTTTATATGAAATATCCACCATAATCTCAAAGCATTTCACCAATAGGCCTATATATTTCAAATTCAAGTGGAGGAAGGCTTGCTGAATTTTTATTCTTATTTTAATTGATGATCAGAATAAATTTTGTAAGGAATATATGAGGTGTGTCCTTCGTCTGAGTCGATGATCGATGGCTAAGGCGTTAAGAGAGCCCGAACTATGAAACGAAAAATATTAAAAGGTGCATTGAAAATTTAAATGGTCACTACAACGTGTTGCAGATGTCTAGGGATTACTTGATAGATTGAAAATACATTATTAAAATACCATGGTTTCAATTATTTGACATGTGGTGGATCTTGTTGTTGCGGTTTATTTCGACCATGCAAGGATCATAGTGCATCAATTTATTTCAAGCCTACAATGATCAAGATGTGGAAGTTTGTTTCCAAAGATGTTGCAACTTAAAACTTATAATTTTTTTTGTTCTAAACCCTATTAAGTTTTTCATTCGCGAGATAGATCTCATTGACCATGTAATTACAGGTTGCTTAGGTGTGTTGCTAGGTGCTTCAAAGCCTAAGATAATATGGGTTGCCAATTTCTCATAATTCGATTCAAGTTGTTTAATGGATGTGTGTAGGTGATTTATAAAAAAATATAATATGGTTCTATTGTAGATGTTTGGTCTTTTGGTATCATTCTCTCTATTTTTTTGATAGGTTGGTTGCTATTAACGAAAAAAACCTTGAAAGAAGATGACCACCATCACAATTTCGTTGTAATTTAGTCTGTTTGTATCTTGCCACTTCTTTAATTTAGCAGCTCCACCTGTGCTAGATGTTGTAGGATAACGCCCCTGTAAAAATTCATAAGAAAATCCTCTTCGTTCCTTATGATCTTACCTGGTCAGCATATATAGATTTTTCTATTTGTGGAAGCCAAGCAACGAGGTCATGGAAAAATCCAAGAGGCTAAAGCCAAAACAAAAGATGTTTGAGATATTTTTAGATCTGGAAATAAAGATGAAAAAAGACGCCTTTGAATTAAAATGCATAAAAGAATCTGTGGATGAAAGCATTCTTCTCTTGATTTCAGATGCCAAAACACCCAAGGAGCTTGGGATACCCTTAAGAGGTATTTTGGTGCAAGGGGGGGCATTGAAGTTGAAGTTGAAGATGAAGGTGGTTCTATAGCAGCAGATCTACAACGAGATGAAAAGACTCAACCACAAGTGAATGATGTCTGTGAAGAAATTTCAAAAGAAATAGAGAAGCAGCACAAAGATGCTTGTGAACCCCACTGTGTAGAGCCACAAGTGGATGAATATTTGATGAATCTGGCAACAGAGCTTGTTGACGAAGATTTGATTATTCCAGCAATGGAGCTTGCTGATGATGATTTGTTGATTCCAGCAATGGAGCTTGTTGATGATGATATGGTGAATCCAACAACCAAGCTTGTTGATGAGAGTAAACCTACTATGGTAAATTCAACAATTTATATTGTTGATGAAAAATTTGATCAATATTTGTTGGCTAATGATCACTGGTTGCAGATGATGCAAAAAAAAACATGATATCGATATGATGCTATTTGGTGAGATAATCCCACTTTAGTCAGTGGAAGACAACCTGTTTGTAGTAGCACTGGTTAGTGATGAAAAGACAGAGACAAAGATAAAGACAGATGCAAAGAAAGAAGACTTCAAAGGGAAATCAGAAACAAAGAAAGAGGAAGATGCAGAGAAGGAAGCCCACAAAGAGAAAACAGAGAAAAAGAAAGAAGTCTACAAAGAAGCAGAGAAGGAAACACAACAAGAGAAAGTTTCCATTGCAAAGAAGAAGGAACAAAATAAAATAAAGATAAAGACAGATGCAAAGAAAGAAGTTTGCAAAGGGAAAGTAGAAACGAAGGCAGAGGAAGAGGCAACGAAAGAAGCTCAACAGGAGACAACTATCATTACAGAGCAGAAGGAACAAAACCAATGTGGTTTTTAAGATGTTTTTACACTTGCCATTGATGTCCAATGTGCAGGTACACAAAATGATTATGAAAAAGAATTAAATTTTATTAAAACATGGCTTGCAACACCATGTCTAGATAAGGTCTACACATAAGTTATAGATATGAATGTTGAAGACAACATGCATGACGAACACGTCAATGAAATTTTCAGGTATTGGAGTTTTGAAGAGATAAAATATTATTCACATCTTATGTTGCAGCATATTGATGTTGAAAAGTGCATTACATAAGACAATATGTGGTAGAAACCCACATACAAGTCATTTTTTGAAGAAGTCCACAGTATGCTTAAACAACCTAGAACAATAGAAGACCTGCACTAGCAAATGAAGAAACTGAGGTTTGAAGAATACAAAAAGAAGAAAATGTTGAAACAATTTAGAGGCTACATGATTTGGAAGAAGAGAAGAAGAAAACTACATCCAACTGAAGTCAAGCTTTTATTAAATTGTAAGCCTCGCTGAGACATAGACCAATAGGTATTTTAATTAAATTTTTATGTGGTTGTAATTAAGGGGGAGTGTTGGAGAATCTAATTCCAACCACTTGCTAGGTGTCGAAACTGTCAGTCCAAGTGTCCTAGTTCAGTTTCCAATTCTTGTCACCTCAAACATTCAATGGGTTTGGAAAGCGACAACCACGCCACAACCTAGAAAGTTGCTTGTAAGGAAAAGAGACAACATAAGCATAATGAGCATGGTTAAGGCTAGCTATGTTAGTTGTGATGACGAGAAACAAAAAAAATAGTAGTGAAATAAATTAGGAAAGGTATTTATGTGACAATATGATCATTCCCTAAACAATTACCAACGACAACCTTTAAAAAGTAAAAGAAAGAAAAAAAAAACACCTTATTAGGTTATTGCAAAAGTTAAATTAGCTATTTCGAAATGACATAACAATGAAAAGGAGATAAACCCTTACAAAGTTACCTGTTGTGTGAGATCATCATTCAACTATACCTTGGAGTCTCCAAAATGTATTCATAGAAACAACTATGGCTAGGAGCACCAAGAAACCCTAGCTCAATCGCCACATCCATGAAGCTAAAATTAACTTGTAACCATGAGACAAAAAAAAACTTTGAAATGTTAAAGAAAAACCTCGTGCAGAATATGATCCATGAATTTACCTTATTGTATGGGTAAAGGGCACCAAATGAAGTGTATTAAGGATTTTGCAACATTTATATTCTCTCTAGAGATGGAGATCAAATTCCAATGAGGGGGAAGGAACGAATGACTCACTTGCATTGCTAGAGCAGGAAGGTGGTTACCCGATAGCCACCCACTCCACATTCAACTATTGAAACAAACCCTTGCAATATGAACCGTAGATCCAACCTCATGCACAATTAGGTTTTCATATTGCCAGGTGGAACTTGACTGGATGGAACTTGAACGAACAACTTCTAGAGGGTTCAGAGGATTCTCGAGTATATGGGTTACATGAAGGATAAACATTAAAACTTTAACCAATATATGCAGCCATTATGAAACATTCTATAAATAACCTCTCACTGAATCTTCAATTTATATGGTCCCAACATAAAGTAGCGTGCTAATCAATTAACATACAACAATGTTGAATAAAGATCGGATGACCATAATACAAACCGAAACTATGATAAACCATGAAAACATACCATACTTGTCCCTATTAGATAGAGAGTGATAAATGTTAAAATTTGAATAATGTTTTTTTAAGAGGTATGTTTCATTCAACCTGCCATGGATTCATATGTTTAAAGAAAGATAATGAATCCTTGGATACCACTTGGATGATGAAATAATAAATTTTAAATTATATGAGTGGTACCACTTATGTGGACATACCTATATACATTTACATGTTAATGTATTTTTTTAATGTATTATAATATAAATACTTTTTATTTCCTTGGAATTATAGGTATCTTATTTTTTTCTTGTAATTTTGGTAAGACTACATCTTTATTATGTCCAACATATCACTCCGATTGGAATGGGGAATTGAATGAGTGACTTCACATCAAAGAGTGTCTTAACAAAGCACCAGATCACCATCTATTCAAGACCTAGTAAATCACCATCTATCCAAAGTTCAATAAACAACATTATAAATATATTATTAAATAAATCTAATTATTTATTATTTAATATATTTTGTCTTAATAAATATAATTATTTATTATTTATTATTTTATGTCTTAATATATTATTCCCTTAATATATTTTAGTATATTACTTTCTTATTCCCTACAATGCATGAAAGAAATTCACTAATATATAGAATGGCATTCTACTCTCCTCACAAAACCTTCCGAGCATACGGGTACTCCATTACCACGTGCTCTACCCCACAATACATGACATAAATTCAATAAAAGAATGCAATTTTTTCCATGTCGTCACATGATGTGAGGAAGATGTGGCCTAATACTTATACCCCAATGGAAAATTCTTAAAATTTAAGTGTGCAGGTCAGTTATTTGAAATAAATTTTTTTAATAATTTTAATATTGTATTTTATGAGTCTTTGGGGTCTTGGTTAAACGGTGATGAGGTGGGTTGTTATAGCACTCATCAGTAGCACTCATCACAAGTTCAATTTCCTTCCTTGATCGGGATGATGTAGGTGGAAATTTTGACAAAGATGGAGTAAAAAAAAAAATGAAAAAAGAGAAAAATTGAAGGTACTACGAAACTTACAAAAAAAAAAATTATAATTTGGAAATAAACATTTGATTTATGAATTTGGTATAATTTAAGTTTTTTCAAAATTTTCAAATTTATTTATATATTTAAAAATATATTTTAAATAAAATAAAATATATATAATAACACCAAAATTTATTTATCTAAAATCTTACTGTAACATTTCTTCTCATATGTCTAGGGATTACTTTGAAATTGTAGTCGTCATTTTTTTACTTTCAACTTTTCTTGCTCGACTAAAATCGTGCAATAGAGGTGTTATAAAAGTTTAGGTTGAAAGAGATGCACCTCATGTTAGATAATTTCCTTTAAGGAACTGATAAATAACTCTAACAAGTTATCCTCTGAAACGCTCTTCACTTTGGGACTAGCCACTAGACTTTTGGAATTGTTGAATGTGCTCTGTAATAGGACCTTTCAGTCAAAGATTTACCAACTGAGTAAATAATATGTTGTTTTTAATATCCCCATAATTTCATATAAATTCCTCTACAAAAATGGACCAATATGTAATATAATCATTTTTTCTTTCATAAATCCATTAATGCCATATATGTTGGTATTTTTCTAAAAAAAATGATCAAATATTTAGATTTTATAAGGGTGCCACTTGGTGTACATCAAAATATTTCTCCATGTGAAATATCCATGTTACATGATAAATATTATCAAATTTCCTCATATCGATCTGTAGAATGTAGTAGTTCCTTGGTGTTGAATTGAAGCCCTAATGATGTTGAGCATGGATTGAAAATTCATGAATATGGTTTTATTATTCAACATTTTTTCTCTCCAATTGTGATAGCATGCATCCCATATGATATTGATTCTCAAAAAAAATGTTTCTCCTCATTCTTATGATTTCCATATATCTCCACTTCCCTTTTAGTAAGACTTTCCAAGATAACAATCATCGATTTTTGTATTTCTTCCTTACTTTTATTCATATTCATCTCTATTCCTTCCATCTTCTTTTATATTCCTTCCTTAATATCATTAATCTCCAATTTTATTCCTTTTTTATTTTAAATTATATTTATTTCCATTCCTTCCATTCTCTTTGAAATTTATTCCTTATTTTCATTTATTTTCTTTTCCAATTCTCTTTTAATTTTTCCTTGAGACCCTAATAAATCCCCATTTTTCAAAATACTACCATCCATTTCGTTAGGCTTCTTCACTGAGTGAGATAACCTAAATTATAGATCTTCACCTTCTTCATGGTTCAAGGATGGTCCTTTAGTATATTTTATTGGTTTAGTAGATTTCCTTGGAGGCACGTTGGAAAATAATAATAACCTTCCTCTTTGTTACAACACAAAGAAGAGGGCTCTTCTAATGAATAGTTAGGTCACCAGTAAGTTATGAATATTATTTTGGATAAATTTATAATGGATGAAGAGATAATTATTGGGTCCTTTTGGATCTAAAAAATTGTTAAAGAAATACTGTGATATGTAATTTCTCGAATTTCATATGTGTGAATTGAATCTGATCTCTCAATTGAAAGTTAAGTAACTCTCCTAAAACTTGTTGATTGTTTTCAACTTTTCCCATGATAAACTTGTATATCATATCACATGTACAATTATTAAAATATATTTATAGAACCTATACTTGTACTTCTACATATCTCTTAAAATTACTAAATTTTTCAGTGTCAAAATTTCCATTCGAAAAGATATAGTAAAAATACCAAGCTAAACCATTTAAAATTTATTGCATGACTCTTCACAAGCCTTAAATTCCATAAGGTATAACTCCCAATGTATAGAAAACAAAATTATGAACATTTTATCCTATCGTCCCCATGATTTATTCTTAACACTGTTCAATTTTCACTTTATGAAGAGTTATAGGAAAAAAATTATAGTAAATATTTCAAATGAGCCTATTTGAGAGTAAAATTTGGAGCGTACCAAAACCCTCAGTTTCTTGGAGAATATCTCCTAAAATATAGCAAACCAAGATCTGTAAATTCAACCAATTATTCTCCATGAAGTTTGATTTAACATACCCAAGATTAAACCTTATTAAAGAGGGAAAAGGGATTTTATGAGGAAAATTTATTTGGAATCTCAAAGTGAACTTGATGCAAATATGTAATATAAGAGAGCCATTTTTCATTTAAAAAGATGAAATAACATAAATTTTAATCATCATTATAACTTTCACCATGAATTGAATATCAAGAAAGTTAAAATCAAATATATGTCATCTAATTGCTTATTTTTTATGTATTAGCATATAGCATAATGTACTAGGAATTAAATACACAAAATATAAGAAGCTTTTTTCTTGGCGGAAAAAATCGAAAATTTCCATTATGTAGTAAAAAGTTCACTGAGTACATGATAAAGAATTATGTTTGATTGTGTGTCATGCAGGACAAGCAAAACAGATCCATCCAGTCGTTTAATTACAGCCAAAACCAAAAAGAAATCACAGAAGTATATTAACTCTGCCTGAGCATTGCTCTTCCGAACAACAAGTCTACCTTTTTCACACCAACCCTGCTTTTCCAAGGCTCCTCTTATGAGGAAAACACCCTAAAATTTACGCTAGCCAATACCACTGCCCTTCAAGTTTTGAGCTTCCTTTTATGAGGAAACAGCTCAAACAGGACCAAAAGTCGGCCAAAAAAACAAAAAGAAGTCAATAGAGTATATGCATATCATAATAAATCAAATATTGAGTATTATCTAGTCAGCTAGAGAAACAACCTCTCAGAAGAGACAACAAGCTGAAGAAATATAATACATAAAATAGATTAAATAGGAAATAGGAAATCAACTCTAGCCAAAGATCCCCTGAACTAAATCGTCGGAGATAAGGGGCATGATCCAACTCTAACAGACCCTCCAGGCATGTTTCTTTTATATACAGCTACCCAGAACCTTTTGTAAGCCCTCCTTAGAAAGGAGGTCCGTTGCCTCGTTCCGCTCCTTGTAAATGTGACAAACATATATGTAAGAAACATATTTTTTTAAAGTCTAAATTTCTTCAAGGATTGGATTTAAAAGATAGTTTTGGCACATGAACTATTTATTGAACCACTTGACAATGTTCAAGGAGTCCCCAAAAATATGAACTAAAAGAATGCCCATCTGGGTCAGCCAACACAGAAGCAAATGAAGAGCTTTTAACTCGGTTAAAATGTGTGTCCCATTCCTAAGTCCCATCAATGCTTCCTTATGACTCTCGGAGCTGAGGTGAATCACTATACCAACCCCGCACCTATTTTCATCGTTGGACACACCATCAAAATATGCCAACAACATATCCTCCCTGATAGCTTCCAGAGTGAACACCCTAGGATTTGTTTTAGATTTTGGTTTCGGTATTTGGATAAAGATGGTCGCACTCTCCTGAGAAATAACCTGTAGCTGGGTCTCTTTCTCTTTAAAAATTTCCATTTTTCTAGCAAGCCAAATTCCCCATGAGATTAGCAGGAGAAGTTCCCTCTAGTTTATCTCTTGGCTCCCT
Source organism: Pinus albicaulis (assembly GCA_034641835.2). Taxonomy (NCBI): domain Eukaryota; kingdom Viridiplantae; phylum Streptophyta; class Pinopsida; order Pinales; family Pinaceae; genus Pinus; species Pinus albicaulis. The sequence goes on from JAXQQM020068501.1 coordinate 63,057, forward strand.
TGCCACCAATCCCTCCATGCTTTCAGGACCAAGTCCACCTCCCATCTTTGAAACTTTCCTACTACAGGCATAGTCTCAGTCCAAACTGATCTGCTAAAGGGACAAAAGATAAATAAATGTTGAACTGATTCTGCAGCTAATTTACAGAGTGCACAACACCCTGGACCTTCCTTCTTCCTTTTCAACATATTATCCAATGTTGGGACTTTATTGTTTAATATGCACCAAAATAATAACCTACTTTTGGATGAACATTTCAACTTCCAAAGCTATTATTCCCACCAAGCTGGAGCCTCCCAACCCTTATTTTCCATGAGGAAAGCATATCAAAACTTTGGACTATACTTTCCAATGGGGCTATGGGCCCACCTTAATTCATTGTCTCTATCCTCGATACGAACATTTGTTCATTCCATCTCACTAGTATACATATGCCAAGCTTTATGCCATATAGGATCGATCTTCATATCCTCCCCAGTAATCCATCCCTGTTATCAGTGCGAGGAAGAAGCCTCCTTTGCAATTTGATTTATGAACTGGAGGCCTTTAGCCCTCAAGATGGTCCTTAACTCCTTTGGGAGATAGGCCTCATTGCACCCTACCCACGGTTCCATCCCAATCATGACCCGCTCCTCATTACCTATCTAACAAACCAGACCTTCATCAATAATACTCAACAATCCCAAAATGGCTTTCCAAACCACCGATTCTTTTGTAGGTACTTTCCCTGGGGATCTAATCCAATCTGTCAGATCCATAGGGTCGATGTATTTTTTCTTCATGACCTATGACATAAATATTATTTAAACAATATTCTCCATCCCATTTTTCTAGCTAGAGAGGCCACAAAGGAGGGGAGCTATTTCAACCCCCATCCACCCAAGTCTTTTGGTCTGGCAATACTTGCCTATGCCACCTACAGCATCACCCTCTACTCCTTTAATCCTACCCATAGAAATTTTCTGCAGATTTTCTTCACCTTCAATAGAATGTTTTTTGGGACCCATAAGAGCATGACCCAATACACTGGGATTTCCATGAGCACCGATTTTCAAAGCACCAATCTCCCTGATCTAGATATCCATCGGAAATTATAGTGGTTCACTATCTTTTCTATTTTGGCCACTAGCCACAGCCAGTCCAAATATTTGTATGAGTTTGGTTTGAGAGTAAAGCCAAGGTATTTTAAGTTGTCTTCCATTCCTTTAACCTCAAAAGGGAGCTCCACCACTTTTCTTCTTATATCTTCTCCCGTTACGCCTTTTGAAATTATGACTGATTTGCCAATATTAATACTCATTCCTATTGCCGAGAGGAAGAGCTCAATGGCTTGTTTTATAAACCCGATCTCACATTTTCTTCCATCATTGAAAAGGAGGATTCCATCGACAAAAGGAGGCAGGTAATCTGCAAATTGATGGTGACTTCTACAGCGTTGATATCCCCCCTCCTTTTGGCCGCAACTATCAGCTGACTTAGACCTTCTGCAACCAAGAGAGAGAGAAGAGGAGATTGTGGAAAACCCTGTGTTATACTTCTCTAAATTTTGAAAAATGGAGAGGCCACCCCATTTATAAGGACTCCAAATATAATGTTTTTTATGCAACTCATCACCAAATTTATGAAATAGATTTCAAACCCGAGGTGAGTTAGGATTAATTTGATATACATCCAGCTTATCTTGTCATATGATTTGGATAAGTCAATCTTTATTATCAGGCCCTTCTTTCTGTTCCTCTTGATGTTGTGGAGAGTGTCTTGTGCCATCTCTATGGCTTCATGGATTTCCTTGCCTTCCAAGAACCCAAACTGTTCCTGCGAGACATTCTTAGAGAGGATTAGCTTCAACTTAACCACAATAACTTTTGAAATGATATTGTAGATGCTATTATAGAGGGATAGGGGGCGGAAGTCATCAAAATAGTCTGGCTCATCCAGTTTCAGAATGAGAGCTATAAAGGTGGAGGTTAGTGGTTCGAAAATATCTCCTTTCAAATAAGATTCCTCCACAACAACAGTGAGCTCCTCCCCCAATCCTTCAAAAAAATGATGATAGAACTCTGCAGTCCACCCATCCGGCCCTGAGCTTTTATCTTTCTGCATTTACTTGAGGACACCCTCCACCTCATCACTAGTCACCGTGCTTGTCATCATCTCATTTTCCTCTTCTTCTACATATCTTGGGAAGTGTTGGGCCACCCTAACCACCTCAGCAATAGTGACCTCCGAGGGAGCTTTGAAGATTCTGCTGAAATGGTCCCTACCGATGCTAGCAAGCATTAGGAAAGAATTTTCCACCCCGTTGTCCTCCTTCCTCATCCCCCAGATGTTTTTTTCATTCCTCCTTCCTTTTGCATAGTTGTGGAAAAATTTCTTGTTCTCATCCCTTACTGCTAGCAACAGTGCTCGACTCTTTAACCTCCATTAATCCTAATTTTCCAATAAGATCTTCCTTCTCTCCCCTTCCAATCATTGAATGTGATCCTTCTTATGCCCTGCTTCATATCCATATGATTCAGGGCTTTCCAACCTTTCCAATTCCTCTACCAGCCATTTCAGCCTCTCCTCCAAAGCTTCTCTCCTATGTTTGGCCCATTCGATGGTTTCTTTTTTCATATTTTTAAGGTTCACCCAGAAGTGAGCCACTATGTTAGGAGGCTCTACTAGGAGGCTCTACTACCCCAGAAGTCCTCCAGGTTTACTTAAATAGAGCATTATAGGATTCCTCTTTTAGCCAACCCAGGTTGAGTTTAAACGATGCTCAGGGTTTGTAAAAACCGCCTTTTATTTCAAGGAGAATAGGATGATGATCTCAATCCCCTCCCTCCTCCACCCATTGCCTAAGGGCATGAAAATGTTCCACCAAGCTTTCCTTGATCAAGAATCTGTCTAATCTCTTTGCCACCCTGGCATCTCTTATCATCCTATTCCTCCACGTTGGTTGAAGTTTAACAATATTGATATTGATAAAGTGACCCTCGAATAGTTTAGATAGGAAATAATCAGAGAGGGGATCAACACGAGCAGATAGACCCCATGATTCAGCCTTTCCAATTGAAAAGTTCAAATCCCCTCCTATAATGAGGTTGGGATTGTTCATACAATGCCCAAACCAAAGGTTATTCCAAAATCTTTCCCTCTCCTAACAGGGGCCATATATATTCATGATCTTAAAGGAAGAGCACAACTCAATGGAATAAACCTTCAAGTCCAGTACATGATCCCTACCATAAGAATTTACCAATTTGATTTTTTTTTCATTGAAACCCATTTCCAACCCACCCAACCTTCCATTATTATCCAACCCCATGAAAGACCACCCCAGGAAAAGGCTCTGAAGAGTAGCTGAGACTTCATCCCCAGACCCTAGAGTTTCTTCAAGGAGAATAATGTCCAGCCCATAACTAGAGAATAAGGCACAGAGAGCTAGTTTTTTGAGCTTACTAGCTAAACTCCTACAATTAAAGGACATCACAATCATTTGATCACCTGGTCCGGGGTAGTCACTTCTCTAAGTATCCCTATAATGGACCTTTGTTTCCCATTTGCGATGTTTAGTTTGGATTTCAATTGGGCTTTGGATAAGTTTGAATTCCTACATCATAGTTTGGGCCCAAAAGAAGAGACTATAAGGTTCCCCAATCCTCCCACAATCTCTAGTAGATTTTATTTTTTCTCCCATGGCCTACGGTTATAAGGTCAATTTTCCCCTTCTGAGGAAGGGAGCTCATCAAACCCAGGGGAGGGCTTAGGGAATAGGTCAAAGGATAGGTCCGGTATGGATGTGATGATGCTATACAGGGCTGATTCAACATGTACAGATAGACCATTTGACATATGAATAGTATTTGGCCTAGAAGGACCAGGCCCTGAACTTAAAGGAGACATATGGGAAAAATAAAAGGAAAGAGATGAGGGGGTAAAATGGACAATACCCACCCATTGCGGCGCTTTTATGACCATTGATGCATCTGAGGACACCTCAAATAGGGAAACTTCTACACCACCCAGACCAGTGACCTCTGCTTCCCCCATAGCTGTATCTACTTCCTTCCCTTCCATCTCATGCTTGGTATACTGATGTTCCTGCTCCATCCCTGGAACCGAGCCTTGCTTCTCATCCACTGCCTTTCCTCCAGGGTTGCACGTGCCTTTACATTTAGATGATTTTTTCTTTCTTCGGATAACCATAGGACATTATTTTTCCATCTGTCCATACTGGTGACACCTGTGACACCTGAAGGGCACCTGCTTATAATCCAGAGTCTGAATGAAGGACCAATTCCTGTAAAGTAGTTGAATCGCCTCTGCCAAACCGTCTCTAGGATTTAGTCTAACAAGTATTCTTGCAGTCCCTTGCTCACCAATTTGCAGAAAAGTCATATCGGCCTCCAAGAACTACCCTAATTCATTCCAAATTTCCATGAAAACATTGGGATTCCATAGCAGTTATGGGAGCCCTGGTAACTTGACCCATATTGGAAGGTTCGCTATATTTTCCCTTTGCGCATCAAAAATTCGATGCCATCGCTTGAATAGGATTGGGGCTAGAATAAAACCCCAGTTCCTTTCCAGCACCCATGAAACCATATCCTTATTTCAAAACCTCATCATAAAACAACCATTTTACAGGATAAACGCCTCGAACTACAGATCAGGCCCTGCCTGCCATGTATTTTCAGCCCATTCTTTCAAGTAAGGAGTTGATACTTTCTTCGCCTTTTCTTTCCATACCAGAGTTAACTCTACAATTTCCATTGCTTTGTCGATAGATAGATCAGTGCCCAACACCATATTTGCGATATGGTCTTTTCTTCTCACTTCACTGGCTTTCTTCCTCAACAGCTTCAGGTTATCCTGATCACTTTATGAAAACTGACTCGCACCTCATATTCCGAGGGTGCTTTGTTGCCTTCAATCACAGAAGCGGTTATTTTCTCCTTCTGTTTACCCTTTAAATCCATGTTATTCACCCCTTCCTTGGCATGACCTTCTGTCAGTCCACTACCAGTCCCCTCTCTAATAGTTGTCCCTCCTTATGAAGGGGAAATTTCATGCCTGCCTCCCTTGATATTTTCCTCTGGCTGCTTTCTTCTATCTACAGCAATGGCCTCTATGATTCTCCCTAGACCCTCCTCTCTAGGAATGCATGGATATCTCTTATTCCCTTCACCCAAAGACCCAAAAAACCCCTTTTTTCGGAGTGCTTCTCCTCCTCCGAAAAAAATGGTTATGGCCTGCTCTCTTTACATCCATCTCCTATCTCAAACCCTCATTTTTTAAGAGACCACAGCTAGCCACAATATCTTCGAGACCCCTCGTGCACAGAAAAGGCTCAATGAAATCATAACTCCTCCCCTTTGTCCACTAAAAACCCATATCTGATCTACAAGAAATGAAACCTCTAGATAGGGAAAAGTTACATCGACAAACGATTAAAATTGTGGTCCATGACCGTTATGGATTTCCCAGAAAACCTCGGAATGCCTACCTGACTGCCTCACGAACCCAAACCTCCAGGCTCTCCTCCTTTTAGAACTGTTGATCTAATGAAATCCTTCATATTTTTCTATGTAACATCCATTCTCCACATCACGAGAATATCCTCTGACTCGAGATCCACCTCCACTCTCCCCAATCCATTGACCATCTTAGAAAACTCTAGAAACCTACACACAGTGACATATCCCATGCTCCTTGCTCCCCACCGGTCGCATGCTGCTTCCTCCAGCAAAATACAGCTCATCTTGTGCACAAAAAAAACTGGTAAAGGAAAAATACCCTAAGCAGTAACAAAATGAATTACCCTTTACCCAAAAACCATAATTTCCTTCCTACTGCTTCAAAAAATAGGCACACAGCCCTAGGCCTTTGCATTCACGCCACCCGTCTCCATCCCTTTTCACCATCTACCTCCATCCTAGGGCCCCCTTTGTTGGGTGATTCCTGCAGGCTACAATAGCCCCATGACATCTGTGTGCCAAATCAACCCATGGTGCCAGCTAGGGTTTTAGTACAAAAGATAAGAAGTTGTGGAAACCTAGTATCCGTAATTGTAGAAAAGATATTCCCAAGCTCCTCTTGATTCCATTCTTTTATATGGAGCTTCAACGTTTTAATATTCTGCTAGAAATTGAACACTGGAGAGGAGTTTGGAGCTTCAATTTCCTAACGCCATTGTTTCTCTTTGATAGGAAAGGAAGGATCTAAGATCAAAGAGATTTCAAACCTAAATGGACTATTATTTGGGGAACATTTGATATTGTTTTATATTTATATTGAATAGTTGTACAAGCACACACTTAGAAGATATACGCTTCCAAAAACATATATTTCTAGATGAGATTCAGGAAATAAGAGTATATTAAAATGATTTCCTATTTAGTGCTTAACTCCCCAATGATTATTCCATGTGTGCATACCATTGATAGTATCTAGTGATGTCACATGCATATTCTTGATTCAGTCCTTGAGGATATGTGCATCCACGTGTACCCTTCGAAGACCTCGTATATTTTTCCCTCCAAACAGGTGATCATATTAAATTCTACTAAAATAATAATGTTTCCTTCTTGGATCAATTTTTGGAGTTGGATGAGGTTATGAAGGAAGTTGGATTTTTTCCTCAAAGGGTGACATCCATAGCCCACTATCAAAAATATTGTTTCTTTATATCCTAAGGGTTAGAAATGTACCTCTTATCACTCATAAGTTTAAACAATTTCATTGATAGGGTTTTGTTAGCATTGGTATTTTCATCTCATCCATCCCACCTTATTTGACTCCTTCCTCATTAATATAATCACATACATTCAAAATCGCTTTTCTCATAGACCAAAACCCAAAATAATTTACATTACCATCTCCTACAAACCTTTCGAAGGACAAAATATGATGAAGTGGGACCCATTTTACCCACCACACTTCCATTTTCATTTCATTATCCATTGAAAATCATTAAACTTACCCTTTTTCGGCCTTTTCGCTTTACCCTTCCACCCTTACTGTTTCATTACTTTTCATTCCCTGATCACGATTAAAGTGGGGCCCTCATCACATTTCGCAGTATTTACTTGTTTGGCATTGGAACTAAACATTAAATATTGCGAACGCTGATTTTCCGATATCGCATCACATTTGTCTTACCTTTTTCAGTGCCCGAAACATATTATATTTTAATTGCGATGCGGTAAGTTGGCCCCACCTCAGAAATTCCACCCTTGCTTTACCATCATTGCAATGCTTTGATATATTGTGAATATCATGTAAACTCCATAACACTTACTACTTTGAACCTTCAGCCAATTCATAAAACTCCGCCACATGCCAATGGGTCCCACTTCCCCGCACTTCGCAAATTAAAAAAGTTAACCCCCGCAGCTTATAACTAAAACTTAAAAGCTGTGATTTGCACCACAGTCTGGTCCCACTTCTTCCCTACCACGTCACTTATCCCCTCCCCCGCGCATTGCACTTCATAGTGTTTAAAATTTATATCCTCCCTGCTTATAATTAAAGGTTAAGAGTTGCGATATGCACTACGATATGGTACCACTTACTCTCAATGTAATTTACCCTCCATGTCACCTCCCCATCGTATCACATCATCGATCGTTTATTCTTTATAAACTAAATTATAAAGATTGTGAAATGCGCGGATGTGATGCGCTTTAGAATTAAAGTTTAAACAGTTTCAAGTTCAGTATTTTGGGGTTTTCACGCTATTTTACTTATAAAAAGGTTTTAACACAGCAAGAGGATTTCAGGTAATAAAACAACAGAAAGGTCGATGTCAAGTAGCAGAAATCATTCAATTCATACAACATACCTACCTGCACAACTCTCAGCTCATCTACCAGCATATCAGTGATTGAGGTTCCACATCCTAAACTACCTCACTTCATCATCACATTACCAAGAATGGAGCACAAGAAAAAAGAGTCAATTCAGCTCAACAATAAGCAAATTCCATCACATCATTGCCTTAAAAGTAGGATAACTTTTTTGTAGTTTCAGTAAGGGAATTTATTCTTTTTTATGATGGATAATGCCATTCGAGCACGTGCTCCTTATCTATGTAATGATCCCCCTATTAGAGAAGTGGAGTAAATAAATGTAAGTATAATCCTATTAGGAAATAAACTCTTAAAGTGAATAGGTGTCTTTTTATGTTCTAGAAATAGAGTTGTCAGTTATGTTTAGCTATTAGAGTTAAATTTTGAGGATCCAGCATCCTATGTAATGTAAAAGGAGACTATTTATAGATAGAAAATCGAATATCAAAGGGTTGGAGAATATTTTACCAAACTGCTACTATGTAATAGTTTTTCAGTTTGAGTAATATATAGTGATATTTTCTTCTTTACCTAAGATTCGAAGGAGGTGTTCAATGTGTTATATGTTCTATATCTTTCATGTTTAATGCCTGCAATTATTTTGATGTCTAATTACTCAGAACTCATGGTAACATGATCTGACTTCCTTTAGAGGTTAAATTGATGTTTTCTTCCTGTGTTGTATCTGTATTATCATTTCCTTGAAGCCTCATTTGCCTTAGTTTCCATAAGAATAAATACTTTCATTGATTTTACTGATATTGACCCCATAGCCCAATGGTAGCAAGTCCTTACATTCTCAACCTGCAATCAATCAAATCAAGTTACAATTATAGAGTTAGGCATCTAAATTTCCATTGAAAATCATAAATTTCCTTGAGAGAGCCCTCTCAAACTGAAGAGGCTAATATTCATTCAAAAGTGGTTTGAAAGAGTTACATTAAATTGATTGATGAGAAACCTATCAGAATAAATTTGGTGATAAAAATACCATTAAAATTCATGGAGCTACAATCTAGTATTGGAAGACTATTTCCTCTAGGTTCCATAGCACAAACAATACTCCCACACTCTCTTGCACATCAAGGCATATTACCTGACTTACTTCCGAATTTTTTTTGAGTGAGGGAGTCCTTATTTGTAATTGTGCATTAAATTTCCCACAATATCACTATATATATTTTTTTTCCTTCCTCATTCTATCTTTGAAAATCATCTACTTGATTTGACTAATAAGGACCCTAATATTCCAAAAAATATATTTCATTAAGAAGGTGAATGGGTGTGGAGTGGAAAATATCCATGAGCATATTCACCTTCCCTAAATTGGAAAAAAATTATCCCGCCTCCTAGATCAATTCTTGTCTCATTTTTATTTCTCTCCTCTTTTCCTCCCTAATGGCTTGAGAGGATATTTAGGGTTTTCTCATTATGCTTTCCAAGTATGCTCCTTTGGAGTTGTGACTAAATCTACTGAAGAGGATTTAATATTGATAAATGACTTAACGATATGACACATTTATGGTTCTAGAACCATTTTTTGATCTTGGTGTTTCAATTCCTCTAGCATGGCTGATAAAAATTTCTCTTCAATATCCATTTCTTTGACATCTTCCTTGTTTTCTTGTTTCTTATTTTTAGATTCAATTTCTAGAATGATCGACATTGCATCACATTCATTATGGTTTCCTGGTTTGTCCTCTTCTTAGTGGCATTGTCTTATTTGGGGTTCTCCTGGGGTTCTTGAGATGTCAGCTTAGTTCTTCTATTTTTTCTAATGGTTTTCCATATGAGCCAAGAATCCATGTTTATTTGTAGACTCAAGGGGCTCCCTTGTTTTTTATCCTACTACCTTTTGGTTCTTGTGCCTTATCGTTTTCCAGTGGAAACCCTCTTGATATGTCGTTGTGAATATTTTAATTTTTTGTGTGGGATTCATCAATTGGAAATATTTGAAGAGAGGGCCATATTCGTGATATCTCCTACATCTTAAGGGGACATTAATAATGTCAGTTGGATTAAAAATGTCTTCATCTTCTAAGGATATTTGAAGTCACTTGGAAAATGAATAAAAAAATTTCATCTACACTCATAGCCTTGCATAGGATATGTATATATTTCTATCGTGTTTCCTATGCCCTCCAAGGTATCCGCTTGGTAGTAATTGATTGGAAGGGAGTACAATGTTATCCATTATGGGGAAACTAGAATTTTCTTCTTATTAAAATTAAATCTATGAGTCCAGAATCAAATGAATAGTATTAAATTACTCAAAATATAAGAGGATTTTTTAAAGATCCTCATTCCATCATCAAAATTTTTGAATACTGTTGTGAAGAAACCCTTAGCTCCCAACTAAAACTCCTTGAGTCCCTTCAGTTTCCAATTTTATTTTATTCATGTTGTCATATCCTTTTCTAATTGCCATATGCCTATAAATTTTCATAGTTATGCATTGTATTTCATGTATTGGATAAACCCTAATATTTTATCGAATCTTACCTCATAGCTAGCATTTTGGACTCCCTTTGAAAAGAAGAAAAATTCATTAGAATCTAGATCAGGGGAAAAATTAGCTCAAAAATGAAAGTGCGCAGAATTGAACCAAACCAGATTCAAATCAACCGACCCATTGCAAGTAATCCAACACAACTCATTTCATTGAAAACCGAGTTCGAATGAGGATATTATGGTCTACTATTCGTCGTTCAAAATATGCAAATTGTAATATCCCTATTTTTGGCATTCTATAAATATAGAATACACATAAAGGTCAAGGGGATCTCAGAAATAAAGAATGGAAATACATTAAATGTGGAAATTTATATATAAATGTGGAATTAGGTCCATGATGTAAAGACAAAGTAAAATAATACCAAGAAGTTAAAATCCATGAGGTTGGACTAGATTCCTAAGACTTTCCCAAAATTATCCCAAAAGCCTTGGAGAAAAATAAAAATAAATTAAATTTTATCAAATGGGAGAAAAATATCTAATAAAAGCTTTAGTAAAGTGGAAAGTTACTGAGAAGAGGTAAGAATAAAACTAGAAAGTGGAAAAGTTACTTTTAAAGAAGCTTTTGTGGAAAAAACAAAAGTAAAGCCTAGGCAAAGGGAAATAACATCCCAAATTAACTGGACGCAGTTATGGGAATATGCTAAGGGAAATAAAGCTTAAATAAGCTATTCCTAGTTAGATAATAGGTTGTCTACACTATGGAATAATTGGTTTCTGCTCGAGGGGAGCTATGGATATGTTTTTTTGTAAGTTAAGCTAAGCTATATTAGATCAAAAAGAAAACTTTACATGGCCATTGGGCTGAGATGGTAAGTTGTGCTTAACAAATCATAGTCTTAGAAGCTTTCAAAATAGTGCAGGTTTGGGGCTACCTCCTAGGAGGAAACCAACCCCTTAATAGCATCAAGCAGTCATTATTTACAAAGTGTTCTGTGACACATATAAAATAAAAATATATGTAGTATGTGCTGAAATAATAGTTAACAGAAAAGAACCAATCAGCTGCGCAGTCATGGTGTTCTTTCATAATCCTCTGTAGCAAGGTCCTCCTCCTCGATGTGGTATCCATATTCCTGCGGAATGGCCTCCTCCTCAGCAAAAGGTAGGTTCACGGGCTTAGGAATGGTTGTGCATATGATAGGAGCGATTGGGTACTCATCATCAGAAAATCTCATCCAAACTCCTTTCGAATCAATGATCCACATGTTTGTATCCTCCTCCCTAGGCTTTCGAACCAGGAGAGGCTCAGATTTTTGATGAGTGGGAAACTTAGAGTGCACAATGGTGGACTTCCTAGGGCCTCTTCTGCCCCTCTGATTCTCCATAGCTAAGTTTGTCTCATCATAGGTGCGCTCAGACCATTGAGGTACTTCCCTATCATGGTTTCCAGAAGAGGAACCCTCAATGGATTCCAAATGGTGGTCCTGACCACGCTGATAGCAACCCAAGAACACACCTCTTTAGCTACCCCTGATAGTCTTTTGACGTTGTCAGAAAACCATGGTAGGGTCAACAAGAAGATGGAAGGAGACAATGCTTAAGATAGTGAAGTGCGTAACAGGAGAATGCTCAGCAGAGAAGAACAATGAGGTATTCACATATAAGGGTTATGTAGGGGGTGGCACACAAAAGGATGAGAAGCATGTGGAGCCCCATCGAAAGCATGCAAAGTGGGTTGGAGCAAATCAGTAGGGGAATTCCTTGGGGAGGCATGTGGCCAAGGGGGACTTAAGGTGGTGCTCAGCCAGGAGGGGAATAAACGGGAGAATCACATCGCACTAGCACAAGTAATGGGGTTCGCGGTGTGAGAGTGTTTACAAGAAAAGTTGAATGCGCTAGGAAAATTGAAGCAAAGATTCTGATGTATTAGGGGAAGAGGTGAAGAAGGTCTGGAGGCCGATTGATTAGTGAGAAGGATGGCATAATGAGGAGACAATGCTTGCGAGCGCTACGAGTGCCGCCTCGCCTCGTCGGGCGCCAAAATCGGCCCCCGCCCGCGGGGGGCCGGGAGGCGGTCGGGCCGCCCCCCCGACGCCCAACGGCGGCCGTTGCGGTTTTTTATTTTTATTTTTATTTTATTTTTTTAATTTTTTAATTTTTTAATATTTTTTAAATTTTTTTAAATTTTTAATTTTTTTTTATTTTTTTTATATAATATAATTATTAAAACATTATTTATTAATATAAAAAAAAATGTTAAAAATATCAAAATATAAAAAATAAAAAAAATATTATTAAATCACAATAATGTTTGGTTTTTAAACATCATATAATTAAAAAAAAAAAAAAAAATTGTTTTAATATAACAATATAATAAATTAAGAAAAAAAAAACTATATCACAATACAATTAAAAAAGATATATATATATATATAACAAAACAATAAAGAAAAGAGAAAAATAAAGATTTAAAATTAAAAAAATAAAATAAAATAGAATATAAAATAAAAAAAAATTCAAATAAAAAAAAATAATAATTAAATAATGAAATCACTGATATATTTATGATAAAAAAAAAAACAAATAAAAAATGT